>JAJOOO010022856.1:0-42092 GCA_029582685.1 Solanum piurae | reverse complement strand
AAAAAAAAAACAAAAGAAGAAAAATTTTAAGTTGTGTTTACCAATGTGTCGTGCTTATTGTGAAGGAGGGATGCAAATGCAGCATAGAGAGACGCGGTGTACATGTTGCCAACTTGTTTTGGTATCAATGTTGTAGGTTCCACCTTCTCATCGTATAATGGTTTAGCAACTTGTTGGGATGCCTGTATTAATCAGGCAAAGGCATAACAACTTGTTTTGATATCAAATGTGGTGAGGTTGAATGATTAAAATAAATATTTGAAGATGATCAGAGAAATTCAATTGTAAAATAAAGAACATTTCAGGATGAAAAAGTAGCAATTGATAGTGAACCTCATCAAGATCACGGCTTTGGTAGCTTTCATCACCAGTTAAGGATTCAAATGGGGCCAGGATTTGTCTAGCAGACTCGTCAATAGAGCTGAAAATGCAGAAATGAAGATGATCAGTCCACAACATTCATTTAAACAATGAAAAAATTCACGTCTAACAGAAGATTTTTAGCACACCTAGCATTCCTTAAAAAGTCGTTGTAAAGCAAGCGGCCAAAACTCTTCTGGACGAGCTGCAAGATTAATTAGAAAGGATTTAGATAAGTGTTTAAATGAACTAATTTAGAGAAACAGAGGAAAAAAAATTAGATTTATAACCTACCTTGTTGTATGGTGAATGGAATGCAAAGTAGGCTGCATTATCAATTGAAAATTGCTCGCCTTCCACTTTCTCATATCTGAAAAAACACGACACAAAAGGTCACTAAACAATGACAAGTTAACAATTTTACTCGAAATATAAGGATGCATCATCTGGCAGCTTACTTGTTGCATAAACCCTTGTAGCAAGAATCAAGTGCCTTAAGATAACAGGTTTGCGAAATCTCACTGTCCACCACCTGCAACAACAAATAACATCACACAGAGAACACATAAGGAAAATTCTGAAGTTTCAACACTGGATGTAGTCGCTAGCAAAATATCAATAATACTGAAATTTTAAAAATTGTCATGCAACATGTTGTTTTCTAGATATAAATTAAATATTGTGTTTAACCAATTTCTGTGAGAACGAAAACATGAAGGTTAAGGAATCAACAAGGGGTAGCTTGCAATAAAATTCTATCAAGTTCCGTAAAATACCACTCTCAATACACATTACATTAAAAACTCATACAATTTTTTTTGAGCAAAATAGCATTATTGATAAACAAGACAATTAAGGGATTAAAGGGAATTACTGGATCTTCACTGTCAAGGATGGGCTTGTAAATGTCATAGACGTGCGACATATGGCTAGCTCTGATCTTGCTTTCAAGTACTATAGGAGCATCGGGTCCTACAAGCATAGCAATTGCTGCAGCTCCTCCAGTAGCCCGAGCAGGTCCCTTTGCATAGACCTGTGAACAAAAGTTGTCGAATAAATGAACAAAAACAATGCTAAGGCTCAGACATTTCATACTATGTATCTAATAAGCAAAGCAATAGAAAAAACTCAAGTCATAAATTGCATGAAAGATTAATGATCATACCGCACTATCCGTGCATACTACAAGCCCATAACGTCCATCCCATGAAGAGCTCTCCACCCAATTAACGCAGTTGAACAATGCAGCAGTTCCCCCATAGCTGGAATTATGGGAGTCAACTCCTTCAATGTTGGTATTTCCATATTCCTGCTTGTTTCACAAGATGAATCAGAGGTATGTCACACAAAGGCTTAGCAATTAAGTCTTAATCAGTTGGCAACATGTTGGAAAACACCATAATAGACATTGCCTTGGATGGAACGGGTGTTACCTCAAATATTCTCATTAAGAATGTCTTGATAGATTTACTCTTATCGATAATAGTTTCAGTTCCAACGTCTAACCGGCCAATTTGGTTTGGATCAATAGCATATTTCTCCAGAAGATAAGTAACAGCCGTCATGCTGAAGATGAAAAATTCTGATGAGAAGAGATGAAAACATAGTAGTATTTGCAGTATTAGCTAATAAAGTTAGTCCGCAGTTTCTTTATGACAATTTATGAAACAAAATGGATCCAAATGAAGCAGAACGATTATAGAGATTCATATATCTGATCCCTAGCTAGTAGTTGTTATTGCAGCTACTAAAGTTAACTGCATACCTCATTGATACAACATCTTCATCCTCAATAACAAAGCCCATGCAATCTTGTCCAGGATCAGTTGTATACGCGCCTTTGCTTACTTCATCATGAGCCTCCAATTCTTCCTGTACATTGCAATTTTACTTAAATTAACTCATAAAAGTCCTATTCCCTTGAAACTATAAAAGCAATATGAGTCCTTTTAAAAGCACTAAACTATGTAGCTCGCAAACAAATACAAACAATACATGTGCATAACATAAGATCACCATGAGAGCTTAAATAAAATGGTTATCCTAAGTTATACGCATTTACTCTCCTTCATATTCGACTCAAAACTGCGATTATTTACCTAACACGCACAAACACTTCCCCAACCGTTTATGATGATTTCAGGTGCTCAATTGGAACTAACGAACAAACAAGCTTAAGCAGCTAAATAAGAATTAATAAGAAGTATAAATATAAAATGTTACTAGTATAGTAACTTTACCAGCACAAGGCGAGTAGGAGGAAAGTGAATCTCCATTGCGAGTATTCCAACATTGTTCGGTTGAGAAGCCATTTTCCGATTGTAGCAACTATAACTTTGAGCAAAAAAACACTGAACAAATTTAAATAATGAAACTTCAACCACCGGACTGCCGACGTTTATTACCTTCTCCGACACTGCTTTTCCGACGAGGAATATGAAAAAGAGAGGAAATTTGTGATGGAGAAAGAAGATGAATGGATGTGTGTGTTGGCATGTTTGCGTTGGATTAAATATACTAATTCAAATCAGGACACCAAAGTTGAGTTTCAATAATTTAAACCAGTGGGAAGGAGAGGGGGAAATGGGAGAATCGACATTCAACAAGTGGGCTACCAAATACACATGAGAAAAGGATTAACAAAAAGAAACTTCTGGAGTTATGGTTGGTTTCCCGCCTGTGTTTAATATTGGTACATATTTTGGGATTTCATTATTCGAATTAGTTTAAGATTTTGGGCATCAAAGAAGGAATATATTTGTAAACTAATTTAAATATGTATTTAAGTATGAGGTTATAGAGGGGTAATTTTTCAAAAATAATATATTGTAGAGAAGTAAAATGTAATATAAAAAATCATTCTGAAGAAAATCAGGTTGGTATTATGAAATGTTACTGTTACACCTTTTAGGTACTCCATATTCAACGTCAAAATAGGATGTATTAGAAGGGAATATATAAGTCCTTAGCTTCTTAAATTGATTATTGAAGTACACAATTTGGAGCATATTAAAGGTCCAACTTGTGTTAATTGAAGTTATTTTATTTAAAGAAAATGAAAAGAAGTTCTTTCATTTGCTTTTTCTTTCACCAGCTTTTAGTCAACTTCAAAACGTTACTATCAAAATAAGAAGGAAAATATGCAAGTCAAAATTGATCCGAGGGTCGTTATCTGAAAATCACATACTAGTATCCAATGGAAAAAAAAAATACGTAACACTTGAACCTAGTTGGTTGATGACAGTACGAACAAATAATTTCAATATAAAATGCATAACAAATGTAACACTTGGTTAATAGATGCATAAGTTATGTGAAAATCTGTTTACCGTATTTTCACGAGTTTTATAAATTTCACAAATTTCAACAATCACCCATTGAAATGATCTCTCTCATAAATACATTAGTTTATTACAGATGAGAAATGAATTCCAACCAAAGACTAGGTTGATGACTTTTACAATCATTTCACAAACAGGTGAAGACAAGGAGATGCACAACATTCGAACTCGTCGGGAACTGAAAAAAAGAAAGAAAAAAGGCATAGGATCTACTACTCTAGAAAAGAAACTACATGTAATAACAATCAATCTGCCAGAGCACTAGTTATTCTTCTATGCGCTAACAATAACTTAAACAGCACGAGCCTACTATATGGCCTTACACCGTGCAAGGACCGTGTTGGTGTCCTAGTGTCCGTTGACCTGCCCATTCTCGTGAGCCTTCTTTGCATAAAATCTTCTGTACTTGGAATCAACCTCTGTTAGGTAGTAGGTTCCTGGTGCGAGAAGGCTGCAATCCTTGCTGGTCACGAAGTCCTTGGCACCATATCTGTGCTCCATTAGTTTCAATATTTCGATGAATTTTTCAGGAGTGAACTGCACAAAATGTTATTGACATCAGTCAAGAGTTGGGATGAAAAAAGAGGGATAGTTCAATAAAATCACTGACAGCTACTTGGTTATCTTATAGCTTAAATGAAGTCAGTGATGGAGTCTAAATCTACTAGTGATCATGAGATCAAAATTTAGCATACCTCATGTCTTGATTCCAACTTCTCTGCGACATTCATCACGCTTGCAATGTTTGACAAACTAAAAGGATGTTGACCTTCATTAAACTTTAGCGAAAACATAGTTGCAGTCAATCCACTACCATAGGAAAACATGATTACCCGCTGACCAGCCTGAGGTGACAAAATGATTCAGAAACCGGGAGAACTATTTAGGCGATGGTGGTGAAACAAGCAGTCAGGAACAATTACCAATGTGCTGAGCAGTAAGGAACAAAAAAAAAGTAACTTGTATTTACCAATGTGTTGTGCTTATTGTGAAGGAGGGATGCAAAAGCAGCATAAAGAGATGCGGTATACATGTTGCCAACTTGTTTTGGTATCAATGTGGTAGGTTGCACCTTCTCATCATAAAGTGGTTTAGCAAGTTGTTGGGATGCCTGTATGTGCATGAAAAAAAAATCCATTCTCAGTTCAGTCTTAGGAAACATATATCTTACTTTGGACTTCATTTTCATCGCTTCCAACAATGTATTGAAAAAGAATAGCAGGAAGAAGGTGAACCTTCTCAAGATCACGGCTCTGGTAGCTTTCATCACTGGTTAAGGATTCAAAGGGGGCTAGGATTTTTTTGGCAGACTCATCAATAGAGCTGCGAATGCAGAAATGAGGATGATCAGTCCAAAGAATTCCTTTAAACAAGAAAAAGACTTCTTTCTAATGGAAAATTTGTAACACACCTAGCATTCCTTAGAAAATCATTGAACAGCAATCGACTAAAGCTTTTCTGCACGAGCTGCAGGATTAAAAAAAGATTCAGATAACAGTTTATATCCCTTTATTTGGAGAAATAGAAAAAGAAAATTATAATATGTATGGGATTCTCATAAGCCACCTTGTTGTATGGTGAATGGAACACAAAGTAGGCTGCATCGGCCATTGAGAATTGCTTGCCTTCCAATTTCTCATATCTAAAAGATGGAAGTAAAAGGTCACTAAATGAAGACAGTTAAGAAACTTATTTCCAAATATAAGGTTGCATCAACCGGAAACTTACTTGTTGCATAAACTCTTGTAGCAAGCATCAAGTGCCATGAGATAACAGGTTTGTGAAAGCTTACCATCAACCACCTGCAAAAACAATTAACATCATAAAACAGAGCACAGATGGAAAATTAGCTTCAACAGTGATGATGCAGCAGGCGTCAAGAATGTCAGTAATAAGGAACTAATACGAGATACTGAAATTCTACACATTTCTGTGCAATACACTGCTATCTGATATAATCGAAATCATGTTTTTATCCAATTTCTCTAAGAACCAATCATAAAGGTATCAGCAGCAAGTGGCAGCATGCAAAAGATTCTATCAGTTCTGTAAAATACCACTCTCAACACCCACTACTCTCAAAAAATCAAAATATTTCCCAAAGCTTTGACAAAATAGCATTTTGAAACATTCATGTGAAATATGAAGATCAACAAGACAAGCAGGGACTAAAGGAATTACTGGATATTCACTGTCAAGGATGGGCTTGTAAAAATCATAGACATGGGACATATGGCTAGCCCTGATCTTGCTTTCAAATACTATAGGAGCATCAGACCCAACAAGCATAGCAACAGCTGCAGCTCCTCCAGTAGGCCGAGCAGGCCCCTCTGCATAGACCTGTGAACAGAAGTTCTCAAATAAATGGACAAAATCATGCTAGGCTCAGGCATTGCAGTCTATGTATCTAATAAGAAAGCAATAGAATAAAAATAAAGTTGTAGAATGCATGAAAATAATGATCATACCGCGCTATCCGTGCATACTACAAGACCATAGCGTCCATCCCATGAAGCACTCTCCACCCAATTTACACAGTTGAACAATGCAGCAGTTCCCCCATAGCAGGCATTAGTTGAGTCAACTCCTTCAATGTCAGTATTTCCATGTTTCTGCTTGTTTCACATGGTAAAGCACAAGAATAAGTTTTGATGATAAACACAAGTGATAACCACAAAGTAAAGCTTTATCAGTGAAGAGGAAAATCAAGAAAGACAAACGGAAAATCGATGCAACAAACATTTTATTTTCCAAGGTTAAATGTCAAAGCAAATATTAAGCTCATTTTGGAGGAGTTACTTTGTAATAAAACAAGTAACTAACTGCATAATACATTATCATTATACTTGTTTTCACCTATATGACATTATAGATAGGTAACAAACAGCATCAGCAAAAAAGCCATGTCTTTAATAATTTATAATACTTGACTGCAACTAATATTCTATTTTTGAGCTAAGCAGCAGTACATCATGCAAAAGTTAGTAGTTAAGTCTCACTTGTCCACATGTTTGAAAGCACCATAATTGACTGTTTACTAATCAGCATTCTTAGAAGCAACAGCCAATACCTCAAATATTTGCATTAAGAATGTCTTGATGGATTTGCTCTTATCAATAACAGTTTCACTTCCAACCTCTAGCCGACCAATTTGCTTTGGATCAACAGAATACTTCTCCAGTAGGGAATTAACAGCTGTCAAACTGATGATGAAAAATTCAATGAGAAGAGACACAGCAGTTTCTAATGAAATTAATCCCCAGTATTATAAAGTACTGAAATGAAATCGAGCCATATGAACCAGAGCAATGAGGATTCACATTCTTATCCTCACTAGTTTGAAATTGTTACGTAGTTGCTGCAGCTACTGAAGTTAGTTGCATACCTCATTGATATAACATCTTCAACCTCGGTGCAAAAGCCCATGCAATCTTGTCCAAGACCAATTGTATACTTGCCTTTGCTTGCTCCATCATGAGCCTCCAATACTTCCTAAACATTGCATTTTTTCATAGAAATTAGCAGATCTATTCCCCTCGAATCTATAAACTTGTTTGAATATACATTATATCAGAAAAATAGCTTCAAAGCACCAAAACCATGTAAAGTGCATAGCTATACACAATACATTTAACAATCAACATGCAAGTGCAATAAATTAAAATCTATGATCTCATATTCATAAATCATGAGATCTTAAATAGAAATCTAACCTTCCAAGCAATTATGACTTTCTCTTTATAAGTAAACTTAATAGTTTTGAAGTAAAAAACCAATTTCTAACGGAAAATTAAAAGGAAACTTTACAGAAATACAAATCGCAATAACAAAAGGCATTTGGTAATTATTAACATCGAGGATATCATTATTCCGAAGAAGCCGATTTCATTTTTCCTCAGCCAAAACTGTAGCACCTAAAATACAACCCAATCATAGACTATAGATACACATCTGCAAGTATAAATATACGCATGTGGATGTATATACGTATTTAGCAAAATTTATTCAGGAAATTTTACCTGCTGAAGACAAGTAGGGGGAAAGTAAATCTCCATGGCGAGAATTCCAACATTCTTCGGTTGAGAAGCCATTTCCGATTAGTTCCAACTACAACTTCGAGCCAAGAAAATTGAACGGATCAAAAGTAGAACCTTCGATCACCTGAACACCGACGACGTTTATTTCGTTCTCCGGCGAGGAGAATGTTCGAGAGGAAATCCTACAAGTTCGGGAAGAGGGAGAAAGAGAGTGATTCGAGAAATGAGTGAAGTTGTGTGTTGAGAGAGAGACCATCGTATGAGATTTATATACTACTCTTTCCAGCCCTCAAATACAGACCAACATTTTTTTTTTCCAAATAAATTCTAGCCCCTGCCCCTCTTCTCGTCCAATTTTCCTTTTCAATCAGTTTCAAACAAATATATTTTCTATATTGTTTAACAATTTTAATTTTGAAGCAAAGCCTCAAAGAAATAATAAAGGTATCATTTTTAAATGGAAAATCTACATAAATAATCCATTAAACTCAAAATAATTACATGTTCATATCCAATTCAAGGTAATTCAAGAAATACTTATTCTCTCAAAAAATATTACACGTCCATACCCTCATTCATTAAGACTGATAATTTTCGCTTAACTGATATCAAATCAGTATCATATATTGTATTGATATCATTAAGACTGATAATTTCACTTAATTAATACTAAATCAATATATATATATATTGTATTGATATCATTAAGACTGATAGTTTCGCTTAACTAATACTAAATCAGTATATATATATATATATATCATTGAGATTTCTATTTCAGAAATTACTCATTAGTCAATGACACTATAAGAGTATATGTATATTGTTGTGGTATCATTAAGGCTTCTTGTTCATAAATTATTCATTAGTCAATGATACAATAAGAGTATATATATTTATATGGTATCATTAAGGCTTCTTGTTCAAAATTGTTCGTCAGTCAATCATAGTATAAGAGTATATATTATACTCTTATAATATCATTGATTAATAAGTAATTTTTGAACAAGAAACCTTAATGATACCAATACATTATATATATATATATATTGATTTAGTATCAATTAAGCAAAAGTATCAATACAATATATGATACTTATTTAGTATCAGCTAAGCGAAATTAGTTGGAGGTATATAGTATAATTATTTAATAGAATATAATTATAAAACGGTATATATTTATAATTATTTTACCTTTATGGGATCTTTACTTAGTTTCCCCTTTATAAATTGCGAATTTGAGCCCATTAGTACTTGTTTTCTCATGTATTTGATGGTAGGTATTAATTAGAACCAAAATATAATTCGAAAACCGGAGAATGTAATGTCTACTTTGACCTTAAATTAATCAATTATTTGATGGTATGCACTATTTAGAAGTACTAACTTAGAACTAAAAAATATTATATGAAAATATTGATATTGTATACTCTTTTTATTTTAATTTATGCGACATATTTAGATTTTGAGATTCAACCAAATTGATTTGACCATAAATTTTTCATATATCTTTTAAATATGTTGAATTATCAATTATTGTGACTTATAGTACTTTTTATATAGTTTCGAAATATATATTTCATTTCAAAAAAATTAAAAATTTCATAAGTAAATTTTTGATCAAGCTTAAACTACTTGACTCTCACAAAACGAAAAATATTGTGGGAGTATTTCATATAAAGATTTTCTTATATTTACGGACTTTGCCATTCCAGATCACGTCAAAGAACGGTATCATTTTTATCAAAGATAAAGTCATTTGTCTTTTAAGTGTCTTGTGACTCGAGAATCTACTGATATTACATCATTTTTGACAATTACTTACCTATCCATTAAAATTTATTTTTCTATGATAATAAATTTATTTTACTAACTCTATATGTAATATGATAAGAGAAATTAAATTCAACTAAACATTAATATGTTATATTACTTATTATTAAGTCCTCTAAAATTTAAGTAAGAGTGATAATAATAAAATATAATAAAATAAAGAATAGAATAAATATTTAATTGAAAAATTAGTATATACAATTTTAAACTTTATAGGAAACATAAAATAATTAAATTAATCTCAAAATGTCTACTATAAGTTTTTGCTTAAGTCTTCGCACTTAGACAAAACTGCCTTATTTGCATAGTTCAAGGGATAAACCTGATCCTTTTTTTTTATGGAGCAACCATTAGCTTATATACGAGCACTCTGAATTATTATTTTTATTTACATATCAAATATAAAAAAAATAAAAAAATATTTATTTATTTTTGAAAAATATTTTTATTCATACCGAACATAACCTAAATATTATTTGAAACAATATAAAGTGGGCATGAGTAATCTTTCTGTCATTTTGGGGACATTTTGGCTTTTTCTATAAAAGAAAGATGAGAAACATATTGTTCATGACAGCCGAGCCCTTTTAAGTAGGGGCGGAGTTATGGTGGTGTCAGAGTTTTCAATTGAACATTTTTTATTAGAAAATTACTTTATATATATGTCAAATTTTATTTTATATTGATATATGTATTATTTTGGATATTCTCAAAATCACAAAACTTACACGGTGCCCAAATTTGAATCTGTGTCTGCATTTTATTGTTTTTTTTTTATGCTTAAAACCTATAAGATAATGCAAGCAGCTCGGTGGCAGTTAGGTGCAGAGTATGCAAGATTGAATCCCTATAGGATTTTTTTTTTATTTGTTTGGATATTTTTCATGAATTTTTTTGCTACGTCACTACTTTTAAGTCTTATTTTCGTTTTTTTTGGACCAGAACTGATTTTACCTTTAATATCTTTATTTATGTTATCCTTTGATTATAAAATTTGATTAAATCTTAAAATCCAATATCATTTTAGAGATATTTTTAAATTTCCATAGCCTACATATATATATATTTGTTAGAAACAGTAAAAAAATATACGATATATAACAAGAGTTCTTCTTTAACAATAAACCAACACAAATTAACGGTCATAAAGCAAGCCACCAACCAAGATCATCGAGTCATGAATAAAAGATACAAGTAATATATAATATATTATAAAATTGAAAATTAATTAATAATTAAGGAAAGTCTAACAGTACAATTAAGTTATATGTTCTGTTGCAACATTCTTCTATGGTATTCTCATTAAATATTTTGTACTCATAAGCTCCACATCGTTTGAAATTAAAAAATAAATCCTAGAAATGTTGAAATTTTATTTTTTTTCTTAGGAAATAATCCAATGATAAATAACATTAATAAATTTTTAGATAAGACAATTACATTTCAACTTTTATTAAAACAGTCGACAAATATTCTAAATTCGATTCTTATTATTAAAAAAATAATATATTAGTGTAATTTTATAATTTTTTCACGTGTCAATCCTTAGCCAAAATAATTTTCACGTGTAGGGTGGCTGACGGAAAAGAAACGAGGGAGGTGCTAATAATATTGCTGACAGCCAAAACGGACCCCATTTTATTAAGTGCATGCAGGAAGATACTTCAAACAAAGATCTAATGGAGTACTACAATATAAAAAATAAAATACACAAAATTGTATAAAAAATAAAATACACAAAATTGATGTCAAAATCAATACAAAATTGCAGATCAATGGAGTACAGTGGGACCGAAGGAGCGGAGCCAGATAGGGGCGATATATTCATCTATTCGAAAAGGAAGCTATATTGTATATATAAAGATTAAGATATATTTATTTCTTCATATTTTTAAATGTTCTAATAAAAGTTACGACTCTACTATTAATAGGACAAGAAAAAGCCAAGTTCATTCAAAGCTTAAGAGGCAATTAATTATTTTCTGAATTCCTATTTAATGAGTTTTGTTTCTTACTTCTTATCGATGTGTCAAATATACATGTATTGCATTAATCTTAGGTGAAATAAAATGAGTTGAATTAATAAATATATGGAATGATAAATTGTTAAAATGTTCAATTAGGCTAAGATGAGTATTTCCCTAATTAGTGATAAGTAAGAAATTTTATGTTCCTTAAAGCATTCTATACTTTTCTTGCTTCAAGTATTTGATAGAGTTTTAAGATTAACTTTTTTTTTCAATATACTTTATTTTTCAAGTGTCAATTAGATTTTTTTTTATTTTGGATGAATTCGATCGTGATACATCAATTAAGTAGTCCTATAAATTATAGCCATCATATATAGTCAGAGATTTTGACTTTAAATTTTAAAATATAAGATAATTTTTATCAAAAAACTTTTTATTTGCTATTATAAAATTATTTAACATAAATGGTCATTAATCGAACATGTCACAAGCTAGTCTAACTAAGAGGTGGTTTTAGTTAAGATTCAATGACTTTTTATCACAAGCTCAAAGAGGGAAATCGCACGTGGTATTGCACATAACTTTGTCATGACCTTTTAGGCTTATAGACATTGGATGTAATAATTAATAAAGAGAACCTTTTAGGCGTATAGATATTGGATGTAATAATGAAGAGAATATTTAATTCCATCTTAATTTGACAAAATATAATATTTTAAATATCCAACTTGCATTGTGATAAACAATGAAGTACCTTTTATTTGGAAAAAAGAGAGTATAAAAGTTCATTAATATGTTATTTTTTCCTTCAATTTTCTTTCAATTATTGACAGTCTCATTTACTTGACTAATTAAACTTAGATACACCATCAATCACACATGATCTGTCACATAACATAACAAATGGTCTCAAACTCTTAGGAATATGACACTAATAAACAATCGAGAGAAGTGTTGGATCACCCCTAAACTTGGCTAGAATTTAGGAATGTATTTCACTCAAGTTACAAAATCGAGACTATATTTAAGTTCAGTCACACTTAGTTTAGAAATGTTCTCGATACTTCTTTCTTTTTTCTTTCACCAACTTAGCGAACATTCAACGTTAAGATTAAAATAAGAAGGAAAATTTGCAAGCCAAAAAATAAAGCCGCCATGGAGGCAACTTAAAGTAAATTTTCCAACTGAAATTCACGTTTCTCAGACTTTTTAAGTAAGCCATGGCGGGCTCACTCTAAGTTAGTAAATAGTAATGCCATGAATAAACAGAACCTTAAAATATTTAATGATAAAAAATATTTTTTTTCCATATACTAAAGTCAAAATCATTTATTTAAGTATTTATATATATAATACATATTAAATTTCTTTAATTTACCTTCTTAACGGGTATTTATTTATATTTTAAATTTCTTTAAGTGAAAATTCTAATTTTGTCATTAATAAAAAAATTAAAACTTTCATATATTGCTTGTGGAAAAATTATCACGATTCACAATTCATGATCCATGATTTATTGAGATTCAATCCTTTATTGCTTTGTTTTGGAAAAATAATACAGCAAAAGGAGTTTGTCATTTTGAAATGATGAGCTTTCTCTAGATCTGCTTGGTAGTAGGTAAGATTCAAATAATTCGAGCTTAGAATATTTTAATATTTTTGTTGAAATGTGTGCTAACTTTGAGGTGTAAAAATTACTCCCTCCGTCCCATTTTATATGATGTACCTTGATTTGGCACAAACTTTAAGAAAAATGGAAAGACTTTTAAAACTTGTGGTCCAAAATGAATGATAGAAATTTGTGTGGTTATAAATCATTTCATTAAGGGTAAAAAAGACATTTTATAGGCAAATTATTACTTAAAATAGAAATGTGTCATTCTTTTTTGGACTGACTAAAAAGGAAAGTATGTCATATAAATTGGGACAGAGAGAGTAGCATTTAACGCTTGTGACAGTCCCTTAATTATTTTTCTTAAAAATATTCCCTCCATTTATTTTACTTTCCCAAATTTAACTTGGTAAACTCGTTAAAAAACAAATGTGAATAACAAAAAATTACTTTGCTATTTTATTTTTCATTTAATAGGTGGATTCATTACTTGTAAATCTATAACAATCCAATTTTAAATTGGATTGTAATATGTTACTATTCCATTTAAAAATTTAAGTTATCAAAAAGACGTACGTATTTATTATTCATTATTTAAAATACATCTCCACGTGTACAATATATATATTTTTTTGAGTCAAATATATACATATCATATACATCTATACTATAATCTTTTACAAATGTTATGGGTACAAAACCACTGGGCTTAGATCATATAACGGCCCAAATGGTAGTTTAACATATTTTGTTACACATGGACCCAAATATTGGGCTGCCCAAGCTGGAATTTTCCACTCGATGAGTCATCACAAAAATAATTATTTAACTACCGGACTTGTCCTTTAAATAGATTAGTCTTTAATTTTTGCCCTTCATATAAAATGATATTTAATTTCTATCCTTAGAAATCAAACTTATATCTTATGAAATGATATTATGATGCGAAAATATGAACTTATAACTCACAAAAAAGTAAAAGACCAAAGTGCAAATGACCCTTAAAAAATCATATCTCCCCATATGCTACTTGAAACTTGAAAGATATCATATATAATTTCACAAAAGTTGGAGGATAATATCTAAAGGTCTTCCCCCATCTTTTGCTCGACTCTTCAAAAATATTAAACCTATTTTGCTGGACTCTTCAGAAATACCATAAGGTGCATCTCGATTCCTTCATATTAGTGCACCTTTTGAAGGATCACACGAATAAGATATCATAGTCTGCAAAACAAATGACTCATATAGGAAAAAAGAAGATAAAAAATCAATGTGGTAATTCCAGCAAAAAAAATAATAATCAATCTACACCTCAATAGTTGTTTGATTAAGTGCCTTATATCTCCATTTCTCTTTCTCAACAAAATCAGCATCCAAAAATCTAGCTATAAAACTCCATAACTTATACAAATCTTCAAAATTTGTCATCATTCCAATTGAAACACTAATAACTGATACACCAAAACTCAATTTCCCCTTCTTCTTATTATTATAATTATCATCATCACAACTCTCCAAGATTGTATTTTTTTCATCATCATACATTTTTGAAAACCATATATGTTTCAAAAATGCACAAGAAAGTGATATGTTGTATCGATCCGCGAGCTTTTGTACTAGTGTTGGATCAATCTTTTGGCCTTTCCAATCAAACACATTGAATGCCACAGCTGGTCCTCTATTGAAATGTATCTTTGATCCATAGATTTTCACTAAAGGATGATGAATATCTTCAGTATGAGGATGTTGAAGACGCGTTAACGCGTTTATTAGCCAGTTTATAAGGTACTTTGCTCTGTTACTTGTTAGTATTAGGCCGAGTTTATCAGCATGGTCTAATCCTCTGCATTCCAAGCTCGTAGTTGTCGTTGAAAGAGTCTTCTCGTTGGATTTGTTACCCCAATTCAGTATTTCGAACAATGTGGTTATTTTCTTTGGTTCTTGATCAGACACTTGTTCGATTTCTTGGAATTCTGAAACAGAGTTTTCTTGATTGTATTCTGATGAAATTGAAGAGGAGGAGTCGTTTTTGTGTTCAAATGATTTCGCGCCTACTGGAACAAGACGAATAATTCCCAAGCTAGTAAATGATTTGTTCAATTGTGATATGGTTGAGTTTTTCACGAACAAACAACAAAAACCAGAAGGATTTTCACCAAACACTTTGTAGAAATTGCAAATGAGAAAATCAGGCTGAAAGATTGATAAGCCTAATGTTTCCATGTCTTTGGGACCTAAAGCAGATGCTTCAAACACGACATGCCATCCGTTTTCTTGTGCAATATTCATCCATTGATACGAATATCTTGTTCCCGTTACTTTAGACTGAAGAGGGAAAACAAATAACCCCTGTTTTTTCTTGACACTAAGCGTTTTTCGTAGTTTTCTTGAATTGATTCTCAAATTAGGCCATGAGAACTCTGCTGATACCACTTTAGCCCCTTTTTTCTTAGCGTTATCGATCATCCCTTCCACTGCTTCATTTTCATGATCGTAAACTGTAAGGAGGTTAGGATTAGACTCAAAGGGATAAGAGTCAGCCAAGAGCTTAAATGCAGAAGATTGGTTAGCTGTAAAGACCATTGAGTAGTCATGGTTAGAGATATTCATGTATTTCATGATCCTTTTCCTCATTTTACGTTCTATATCGGATTCTTGCCCTCCGTAGAGCAATTGCGTAGTTAAACTCACAGACTTATACGAAATGTTAAAGAAAGTCTCGTTGTGAGTAGGAGGAGGAGGAGGTGGAGCGGATGATGAAGAGGCGATTGAGTTGTGAATTGGATGAGATTTGATCATGTTCTGTTGTTGGTAGTAAGAAAAAAGACCATTGCCAATGTAATCAAGACAAACATGTTTTGAAAGAGTGAGGTGATAGTATTCGTTAGCTCGAATTTCATCAGCAAGATTAGTCTGGCTGTAATGTGGATACGCTTCTTGTAAGTTGGCAAATAGTTCTTCACAAGAAGGCAAACACTCATGGTTAGTGAATTGGGAATTTGGCTGGATGGATGAAGCTACCGCGTCAATGAATTCGCTATGACAAGTGATGATTATGCTGATTTTAGAGGAGGGATTTTTTTCTCCATGGGAATTCTGGCAGCAAATACAGTTGAAACAAGGTGATTGCATTCTTGATTTAGGATTCTTTTGGTCTTTTTCTTGGCCTTTTTGGTTGTTGCAGCCTGCAGGAAGGTATGTGTAAACTAAATTGAGTTATTATTTAGACAAGTCTAGAGGGAAAAAAGTTGCTCTGTCCGTCCCAACTTAGTCGTCTTAGTTGTCAAGATATGGTATCAGAGCTAGATCCATCCCAATTTGTTGTTCATCGATGTTGGGCCCCCATTATAAGTATTCACACTCCAATTGAGGTCTGATCGTGCGGGGAGTGTTAAGAAGTTTCACATCGGTAAAGGGATGAGAAATCGGTCTCCTTATATGACCTTGGTCAAACCTTTCCACATGAACTAGCTTTTTGGGTTGAGTTAGGTCATGGTGTCATATCTTAACATTAGTTGGACAAGATATGAAGTTTAAGAAATAAAGATACACTTTTAAATCTCGTGATCTTAAATCAAAGATGTGTGTAGTCCTTTTTGGAATGACCAAAAAAAAATACTTTTTTTAAACGACTAAAAAAAAAAGTAAGACGCTTAAATTGGAACGAAAGGAGTAGCACATTAAAGATATGATTTGACCATTTCTATCTCAACTTACAATGACCTAACATGTGTTTCTCATAGGACATTTAGTTCTATATTGAAATTTAATTATTAGACTTGGTCAATCTGTGAATAGTCACTACATAAAATCATTACTTTTCTGATTAAACACTTGAAAGGGTCTTTAGTCTTGCCGATTAATACTAATCTTGACAGCTTAAATGCCTCAAAATTTCCATCAAAATAATCTTATAAGATTATATTAGCATCCAACAAAATGTGTGACCAACAGAGACAGAGCCATAATTTTTACTTTATGACATCTGAACATAAGATTCTACCAAAATTCATTTGATTTATGAATTTGACGCAATTATTTATACTTATTTAGTGAATTTCTCAATACATATACATATATGTATTGAATGAATCCGTAACGTGTACTCTAGGTCCGCCCCTGGTGTGGAAGTAGCTTGGAAAATTTAGCTGGAAATGTCGATTAGCATATGCAAAAAGAGCAAAAAAACAAGGATTTATGCTTTTTATAGTGGCCAGCACTATCAATCTATTTTCCATAGAAATTTCACTTGAATGTTTTTTTCTAAAAGAAATAAAATTCTTGGACTTGTTTAACGTGGTCACTTTTCATTCCAAAATTCTATGTTGTCTAGTTGCTTTCAATCACCATAGTACATTTATATCCCCACCAATAATGTTAGTTATTACATTTTCTAAGAAAATATCATTATTTTTTTGGTCAAGTTAGTTTTATAGAAGTTTCTTGAGATAGTGGTTCAAAATAAATGTGATCTAGTTATGTATATACGTTTATTTATTTAATTTTAATCGTATACATTGTTTGAACGAAGATTAAGTTTAATCTACAGAATTTGTTTTAAATCGTTTATGGTACTGAATTAACATGCTATATAAAATATGTAAGTGGCAATCGACTATGCCTTAATTCAAATTAATTAGGGTTGAAAAAACTATCCAATAATATTATTAAAATTAAAAAGTGATAAAATTTAGATTGATATATAGCTGTATTTTCATTCTTGCCGTTTGGGCGGTTGATACTATATAATATAATGCCAAGTTTCCTATGTGCAAGAGTCACACTCTATAGACTTGATCAATACAAGAAATATTTTGTACACACAGCTAAGTGTGAGTTGTATGATCCAACTAGTATTTAAAAAAATATAATACTAATCATAAATTTATAATTGGGTTTTTAGAGCAACAATAAAATTATATAATCGAATCGCAGAATCAACTAGTGATGCTTGTATCTCCAAACTCATGCTTATATTGTTTACTGTTTTGTTTCATGTGCTTATGTTGCGTACAAAGGAAGGTGAGGGAAGACTCATCATCAAAATAACAACCAACAAATGACAAATATTTTTCCTTGTGTGGATCCTATTACAATAGAAACTTGACAGACGTGTTTAGAATTAAAAGAAACTTAAAGATTCTTCTTTACTAGAAAGGGTAATGAAGCCAGTAGAAGAGAAGGAGGCCGTCATACAAAGACGCAATGCAGGAGACTGAGGTTGCCCATATCAAACTTCACCCCGATATATATATGCGAGATGTTTTCTGCACCGAAACCTTAACATAATTTTAATTTTATCTTTGGGTACCTTGTGAAGAAGGAAATTGCTAGTTTTTAGTATACCATAAATTTGAGTAGACTAAGTCAACTAGCAGGTTGTACAAGGCAAATATTGCATAACAGATCAATAGGGTCATGTAAAGCTATCAATCTCTTTCAGCATATGGTCAAAAAGTAGTTAAAACCTATTTGGTGTGTAGTGAGGTTGAAGTAGACAGTGCAAATGAAAAATCTAGTAATTAAATTGATTGGTAAATTATTCAAACAGAAATATGTAAATGATAATAATTTGAAAGGTAAAATATATGGTAAATGTTAAAAAAATTATAAGCAAAAAATAAATTTGTTGAGAGTGGGATTTGAACCCACGCCCTTTCGGACCAGAACCTTAATCTGGCGCCTTAGACCAACTCGGCCATCTCAACATTTATTAGTATATATACCACATATGTATATATTGTCAACATACATAAATCTCATTAGATGAAAAACTTATTACTTAAATACACTATGTAATTAGGTTAGTCACACAAACATGTCCAAGAATTATCAAATATTTGTAGGTTGTTAAACAATTTCAAGCTAGCAATTAAAACCCTTCAAAGCTCCAAAAACTAACAAATACTTTTAATGTTCGTTTCAAATTAATTATTTTGGCCTCGTACTTCAGTTTAAGCTACATAATTTGAAATGAATAAAGTAATAGAGTAAAACGTATTTACATGATTCTCATGTATATAAATTACCAAATGATATATATGAATCGAAGTAAACTCATGAAAAGATCCTATTAAGGCTAATTAATTAATCAAACGATAAATCATACCAACAATAAATATATCACCCAACATAAAGATCGTCGATTGAGCCACCTTTATTATGCCAATTGTAATGCATTTCCATAATTCTTCTTCTTCTCATCATATAAACATAATTAAGCAGAAGCAATCATAGGGCAACTCTCCTTTGGCAGATTATATTTATAATCATATATCTGCCAAACGGAGAACTGCCCTACAACTGCTTCACTTAATAAGTATACCAACAATAACATATTCAGTACAATCTTATAAATGAGAAATGTACACATATTATATTTCTACCTCATAGAGATAGTCAAACATAAATTATTTTTCCGATCGAATTTGAATGTTTTATTTAAAGCACCTCATGGAAATGATGAGACAAATTTATAGGGACATACAACACTTAGTGGCTGCACAAATGAAATTGGATATGCCATTGAATTATGCCACAATAATGAAGGATATTTTCTTATGATGCCTCCTACTTTTGAGTCCATGCCATGCAAATTATCTAGAGATGATCATGATCTTTCTCTTTATAAAACTCCAATGTTAATTTAGATTCCAGGTACCATGATCTTATACTATTGATGTTGACAATATAATATAATTAAATAGTAATAGAAAATGTATATTCACACTTTAAAATTTTAAATGAGATGATCATATACTTCAATACTTGAAATATTTCTCTCTGAACGAATATAATTATACAAAACACTATTTTTATATCATCTGGCTACCTTATTAATTTACCGGTTGTAAGAGGTATTAATTTATTTTATTTTTCAAGATCACAAATCTCACATTTAATAATATATATATATATATATATATATATATTCTAATGATATATATAACTTAAATTATTTGCGGAATATATAAAGAAGGATAGCATTCCCTTTAACAGAGAAGAGATGCTTTAATTAGGAGTAGGTGGCAAACAATCTTTTGCTCTTTTGAGGTATATCCTTTGTAATATACTTCTCCACACTCAAATATATATATTTCCTATTCTTGATTGTACACTAAAATAGTCGTAGCTAATATAATTGTTTGATAATCTATCGTTACATAAGATTAGTACAAATTTTATAATTTAATTAGAGAGTTGTCCATCGACAATTAATTCGTGTTTATTTAGTAGTAAAAATGTGATCTTTCAATAGAGTCCATCAGAAATTGGCTAGTCAGAAATGTCTTTTCACACGGTATTCCAACAGAAATATTCATTAAAAATTAATGTAGAAGCAAATTTAAGATTTAGAATAAATTGTTACGTCGATAAGAAAGAATTGAGTTGAAAGAATACAAATAATAGCTCAGAATTCATTCTCTATTCTCCAGATCAATACTTAAACTCAAAACATATTATTACTGAAATTATGGGGATTATTATTATAGAGAATGAAGTCAATTTTTACATCATATATAGTGGTATTATATATTCTTAATTAATCCACTCTCATTCATAAACAAAAGGTAACAAAAGAAGAAAGAAACGAATTTATTACTCCTCAATTAATTTGACTCCTCTTTAGCAAGTCTCTCATTCACTATCCTTACTCCCATATACCTGCACATTTTCCCAAAAAAAATTAAAAAATTAGTAATCATCACATCTTAATTTCAACAACTTATAGGACTTTGGTATATAGTTTAATTATTTTTTATTCTCTCCATCTTGATGGTATTAGATTGAACACAAAACTTTTAAAAGAAAGTTTTTTTTTCACCCAACAAATTATGATATAAAATTTATGTAGTCATAAATCATCTCATTAAGTGTAAAATGAGATGTTTAAAAATAACTTGTTAATAAATATAAAAACCGGGTCATTCTTTTTCTAGAAAAAGAAAAAGAAGAAGAAGACAGTCTGATGCACGAAACATTCCACGTTCATGCAAAATTCAGGGAAGAACCACACCTCAATTAAGGCGTATAATATACAGAATCAACCTTGATGCAAGCATCAATGACTGATTCCTCAAACCAGTGACCTATACATCACATAGAGACAACTTTTATTGTTGCTCCAAATTTCCCTTTTCAAAGGTGTCATACTCTTTTTAACAGACTAAAAAAAGTGGCTCGAACCGTTGACCTATAGATCACAACGGAGATAACTTTACTATTAACTCCACAGTTTCCTTTCAAAAATGTCACACTCTTTTGAACAGACTAAAAAGGAAATAAACATCATATAAATTAGAACGGAAGGAGTATAAATTAGTAAATACTAACCTTCCAAGCATCATGACAGTGGCTTGAGGATTAGTACCAGGAGAATAATTAAAAGTTGAACCATCAATAACCCTCAAATTATCAACACCAATAACCTTATAATCTTGATCAACAACATTACCAACTTGACACCCTCCATGATAATGCCAAATTGTCATAACAGTATCTTTACAAAATTGTTCCAATGAGACTGAAATATTGTCATGTTTAGGCAATAAATTGATAGGGGCACTTGCAGTCAAATTAAGTAATGCTGGCAATGAAATTGAGTCATATCTGAATTGTGAAAAAGATTTGGACTCAATTATATTTTCTATAACTTTGAGTCCATTTACACATCTTTGTAAATCTTCTGGCTCTTTAAAGTAATTAAATGTTACTGATGGGTTGTCATTCGGGTTCCGGGTTCGGAGCTCCAAATGTCCAGTGGATATTGGGCCCATTATTTTTTCTAATATGAATCCTCCTCTAAATGCTGCTGCATCTAGTGCATTCATTGAATTTATAGCCTTTTCTAAGGCTTCTGGTGTTCTTTGCTTTGGTGGCACAGTTGATAGCTGACCAATCTGAAAGAAATAGCTATTTTTTAAACTTTTGTGTGCAAATAAACATAAAGGACTATAATGGGCTTTTCACATAGGCCCATTTAACATTAAGTTAGAGAAAGTTTGGGCCTCACAAGAATATACATACATTTTGTAGTATGTAGTATAACTTATGTATACCATGTATTTTAACATGTCTTAATTTTTCATTATTAATAATCTTATTATAGTCTGTTTGAACAAAATTTTACTTATTTTGAAAAACATTTTAATCAGAAGTTCTTTTTGACAAAGTATTGGGAAAAGGGTTCAAAACACACCTAAACTATGGGCAAAATTGTTGTTACACATATGAACTTTGCGGGGGTCCTATGACCTCCCCAGACTTATTTTTAGTGTATTTTTATGGGTATTATTGGCTTAGTGATTTTAAGACCATCCTCACATGCCTCTTGTACGTTCGTCCACTTGCTGCTCTAACTAAGCCAATAATACCCATAAAATACACTAAAAATAAGTCTGGGGGGACCCCCGCAAAGTTCATATGTGTAACAACAATTTTGCCCATAGTTTAGGTGTGTTTTGAACCCTTTTCCCCAAAGTATTTTCAAAGATTAACAACTGTTTTTGACTAATCAATTTGCAAAGCAATTTTGCTAATATTAGAACTATAATTTGTGCTTGACCAAGGTTCCAAAAGTGTTTCTAAGAAAAAGTTAAATCATTTTATTGCCACTATATAGAAAGATTTCTGTTGATACCATATTATAGACTACAACTTCAAATTAGAAAAAGATTTTACTTATATGTACCGATAATATCTTAAGTTTTTATGATAAGTTACCAATCTTATTTTTCCAGGTCACTACTCCTATTTATTACGAATGATTACCCGTATATATTAGATAACTTGAAACTCTAATATATGTGTATATCATCAGTATATATAACTTAAAATCACGAGAAAAATTTACCTTCGGGGAGAACATTCCATAATCACTCTGACTACTACGATAACCGGAGAAATTCTCGCCGGAGGCAGCTTCAATATAACTTCCAAATCTTGTAATACCCACAACTTGTATAAGAGAAACTTCAACAGGTACAGGTGATGGCACAAATATTGCATTCATTGGGTTATCCATCATCTTTTGTCCAACATTGGGCTGGTCCAATACAACTGTAATGTTATGGGCCTTTAAATGTTCTGATGGGCCTACACCACTTAACATTAACATTTGTGGGCTTCCAAGTGCCCCAGATGATACTATTACTTCATTCATTTCTCCTCTTCTTAAATATGCTTTGTGTTTTTTTCCTAATGCATCTCTAAATATTACACCATGAGCTTTTGGCCTTGATAATCCTGCACAAAGTTGTTAAGTAATACTTTCTTAATCATAAATTAGAAAAAAATCATTAGTTAATCTCAAGTAAACAATGTAACCATCTGTCCTGACTTGACACGGAGTTTAAGAAATTAAAGACAAAATACTAACTTTTGAAACTTATGGTCTAAAACAAGTCATAGTTGTTTGTGTGACTACAAATCATCCCATCAAGCGTAAAATATACATTTTAAAGTTAAATTATCGCTAATATAGAAATATGTCATTTTTCTGACTAAAATGATAAGTATGTCATATAAATTGCGACGGAAAGAGTATATTACACTTGATAAAATGTTCTTATAGTCATAGAATTGTCATGACATATTTAAGTATACTTTTGATACGTGTCAAAAGTCTAGCTCCCATAATGTCACGGACAATGTATATGTCAATTGAGGGCGGGTTTTTGGGGATCACGACCCTTTATCCATTTTTCTATCATAATTTTGTATCAAGTCAAACAGGATCACATAAATACAATAAATTTCTAATTTCTTTATTTGCATGAGAATATACGTACCTCTAGTTTTGAACATGATTTTGTGAACGGTAGCATGCAAAAGTAGAGTAATTCCACTAGGGTTAGCATACTCAAGTAGATCGGCAGCCGTGTGCCGACGTCCGGCGGCATCGAAAATCGTGCCCCCAATTTTAGTTCCATTAATATGATCATACGTAAATCCATTGTACGGCACCACCCCTGACTCCACAAGACCGTCGCGCACGGCGGATTGCCACTGCCTCACCGGCGGCTGAAACGCCACTTTATTTTCCACCCAAACATATGATTCGTTCACGAGCTTCCCGTCCCATCCAACACTGCTCACATACTTCGGGCCGGCGCGTGAGTAGAATCCGGCGTTTAAACAACTTCCGCCGCCCAAAACGCGTGCACGCGCGTTGATTACACCGTCCTCGGAAATGAATCGCTGAGATGGCGATTTCGGTGAGAGATCGGAAAGTGCAGATCCGAATGCCGATAAATTTGTGATATTAGGATTTCCGTAAGGCGAACCGCCACGCTCTAGTAGAAGTACGTGGTAATTCTGAGAGAGCGTGGCGGCTAATGGGCAGCCGGCGGTGCCGCCGCCGATGAGTATGTAGTCGTAATGTGATATCTCCGGTGCTGTAGTTGCTTGGCGCATAAATGAGTAATTTGGAGCTGCAAATTTATACAAAAGATTTTAAATTTTTGTACATAAACAAAAATGAAATTAATTTTTATGCCATAAAAAAAACTTTAATTTTAAAATATTAAGTTGATCACCTTAATTTAACTTCGAAAATTATTCAACGAATAAAATGGTATTACCACATTGAAAAATAAAACATGTGGGTTATAACAAATTAAGGAATGGTATAAAAAATATTTACACAATCAATTTACTTTTACAATAATTACAAGTAATTAGCTTGCTACAATACTACAAGTTAAACTACATTAACAATATAAAAGAAAAGTTTTAAGTTTTAACCGATAATGTATATATATAAACTTAAATTATAGGTTAAATTACATTAATAATATAATTTACTAGTATACATAAAGTTAACTTATACAAAAGTATAAATTCTTACTTTTCGATTTAACTTGAATTAATCCGTTAATAAACTAGAAATTCCTACTAGCCAGAAAACAAGTGTTCACTCACTATCAAAGCGTTATCACACCTCTGCTATTTTTAACATAACAAAATTTATCAATCATTATTTTTTATTGGATCGTGAAATTACTATAAGGGGTAAGAATTTGTATACCTTTTTCAGAAGAACAAAATCCATGAAAGACGAAAATTCCAAGAAGAGCAGCAATAATCAAATCAAACTTCATTGTGTTTAATTAATTTAATATCTTTAATGATGATAAGATTGATGGAAAAGTAGAAAGAAAAAAAGATGTTATATAGTAAAATTCAAACAATTTGGACGGCAATAAATTTGGAAAACACAAAATGTTCCTTAGTAGAATTTTCAGTATATATTTTTAAGGAACAAGAAAATGCAGGAATTATGAATTCTTGAATATTTGGAGAAAGAAGTAGAACTACATAATAGTGATTTGGAGAATTTATTTAAAGGAACAAAGAAAGTGACTAGCTAGGTCCAAAAAGATATGTGCATAATTGGAAAAAAGAAAAAAAACTATATACTATAAGTACTATTTTATTTATTATTGTAGTAGATAAGGCAAGGGAGAGGGGGAGAAGGTAGTTGTAAGATTTTAATTCAATAGGAAACATCTTTTTCTCTTTTATTTTCTTTCACATAATCATTATAAGTTTTGTCACTTTTAATTATTCTATCAAATGCCACACATTTGTGTGAGGGACATTATAGTTATAATAATTATTGAGAAAGTTTAGATATTATAAAATTTAGATTTAATATAATGTGAGGGGGATTAAACTAACTCATAAAATTTTGACTCGTCAAATCTATTTAGATTTGGACAGGTTAATGACCTATTGATATACAATTTAGATTGATCTATATAAGAAACTTTGTTTAAATATTTTTAAAATAATATCTTTTATTTATTATATTATATATAGTCATAATATAAGAAAAGATGGTTTTATTAAGTACTCAATTAAATAAATGATTTAAAACTTAGAATCTATTTAAATTGACTTAATTTTAGGTGTTTTTAAGCCAAAGTAACTTGTAAGCACCTTTGTAATGTTTTAGTAGGATTGCTTATAAGCAATTATTTTTAAGTCAAAAGTTATAAGTTAAAGATATCTAACTTATGACTTTTGGCTTATAAAACAGAAGCTATAAGCCCATCCGAACGGGCACGTAAGTACTAGGTGAGTTGAATTATGACCAAATATTTACCAATTTTAGATCAAGTAACTTTCGAGCGTGTCAATGACACATTCATTTATTAACTTAGTTCATTTTAATATGCCTAATTTCAATTCAATCCGTCTATTTAATACCATTAATATTAATGTTGTGTCCAATTTATGAATCTTTAATTTGAACTATAGTCTCAATGATTATTTTTTATAAATAAATATACATGCACATATTTTTTCTTGACCATAGTAATTAGATTTCTACAACACATGTACATTGATTTTACTAATCTACTATATGAAGGTAGTATATAAGTTTTAGTTGTTAGCGAGGATTATAAATTTCTCTTATCAACCACAAAATTAGTAAACAAACAACTTTTACTATAAAAAAAAATCATCGTGAATCTTATTTAATGACAAATTAGTGAGGATTATAAGAAAATCTCGTTCATTACAAGCTGTTATCATCAATGAATTTCATAACTAATTTTAAATGTGATCTACGTGGGGTATATGTAAGGGTAGATTTTATTGTTTTAATGAGATATTGTAACAACTGTTTTGAGTAGCTGAAGATTATAATGAGAGAAATTAAACTCACCAATATTTCCATGTAGACTAATTCATCTTCAACCACATAACTCAATCTCTCTCTATTTTGAGTTTGAGATCACAATGCATTTATTAATTATTGTTCATATTTTATGTTTCAACCAACCTCTTTTTTTTTCAATGACATTTGGTCTTCGGCCAGTTTTCTCGTACCTCGACTAATTACACCCACCAACAAGATAACTCTATTCATCAAGGCTAAAACAGATGAGAAAAATCAGCTAGTATTTTTTTGTCTCTGCTTGAGTTTTGAACCGCTAAAACCTTTCAACCAACCTCTTTTCATTAATATCAAATGCTATACTAAATAAATAGTATATAAATAGGCGGTGAAATACTAATTTTTTTCATCTCTAATTCTTTTCGAGGGTCCCAATTTGAAAAAGGACAATTGACAATAAGTCATCAAAATTTATGAATATGTAGTCAAGTTTTATTGAATTCTAACTAGTACAACTCAACTTCCAACCATGAAGTTGTAGAGCAACAAAGGATCTAAATTGACCACACAAAAAGTAAAGATTGGGGGACAAAATATTATTTTATACAATCTTAATTGGCTTCTATAAACTTATATTAAGACGTGAGACAAACTGATTACTCTATTCATACACTTCTACAAAGTTGTCAACTCTAAAATGTAGATCAGCTTTTTTGTTTTTTGTTTAAACAATGCATATTGTAAATCCAAATTAGTGTCGTGTATGGCCAAGGGAAAACGTTCCCTACGGCTACTAGAAATTTCAAAATTTTGAGAATTCAAATTCGAGACATCTAATTAATGATAATACTGTGTATGGTAAATATAGACCAGTTTAACAATTGTCCTCTTCCAATACAGACTCACTGAGCCAATGCTAAAAAAGAAGTTGGATAACTTCAAATTTCACAATTTTTATATCTAAATCCAGCTAACGACGTAGGAAGCCGATAATAGTTCCATGAACCTTCTCGAAAGGCAATGATCGTCATAGTAAATTGGTGATTCTTTTCTCATTTTAGCTTAGTATTGTCAGTTTGTACGAGGACAATTAAAATTTTTGTCAACATGTATCAACGACACAAATAGTTGGCAGATTGACCGTCGAAATAAATTAAATGGGGTAAGCTAGGTGGAGGTGGCACGTAATTGCTACTTCCCATCGTAGTGAAACTTTTTTTTCTAAAAGAATGACTTAAGTCTGAAGTATTAGAATATAAAATAAAATGTTGTTCCTTTTAAAATAAATCAAAAAAGAAAGGAGTAATTTTATTTACTTATATACCCAATATCTCTGCCAGTATTGACTCTTATCCCAAAGCTATGGTGTCACATCATACCTGTGTTAAATACTTACCCACATCCAATGTTTAATCGGAGCAAACAAATTAACCACAAAAATGAATGGTACAAAATTAAAGAAAGAATAGACACTATCTACCCATGGTTAAAGTAATTAACGTGTGTATAAAAGCCAGTTGTCTTGCATTTTGGCGTAAATACAGGTGCTAATAATTTCGTGACACAAATACTTCTATGAAGTATGTAATTCCTATTAATTCCCACATGAA
Source organism: Solanum piurae (assembly GCA_029582685.1). Classification (NCBI taxonomy): domain Eukaryota; kingdom Viridiplantae; phylum Streptophyta; class Magnoliopsida; order Solanales; family Solanaceae; genus Solanum; species Solanum piurae. The sequence goes on along the minus strand of JAJOOO010022856.1, from coordinate 13,699 downwards.
TTAACAACAGCTCAATATTTTAGTAGCATAGAAAGAAATTTCCCATGGGACAAACAAGACAGAGATTAAATAATAAGAACCTAGTTAAAAGTAAAGAAATCAATGAGCTAGTTATTAACCGAAAATTTACATCAATATTACACATGGGGAAGAAGTACCTACACAAGGACAACTCAGCTAATGAACTAGAAAGGGGGTGGAAAAGAATTGAGGGGGTGATAATGCTATAATGGTCAACTACATTTTAAGAATCCAAAAGGAGCTCAGTAAAGAGAATTGTACGTGTAACAGGTTGCGATAATGGAGGCTACACAAATCAAAAGTGAAGGGAGGAGTGTGACGTTCAAGAGCTTACTCTGTCCCAAATACCCAGCAAGGGTTATGGTTACATCTGCAATCACCCGAGCAAATGTGCCAGCTTCTGTTGACAAGAGACCTCCATTGTAGGTTCCACGAGAAAGTCTGGATGACATGACTCGAGAGAGGAGCGATAGATTGACACCTGATAACGTCAACCAAATAAATAGAGAGAGATTTGGAATGCAAGTAGTGTAAAACATGACACAGTAAATACCGGACATCATCACGATTGAATTATTCGTAGTTTATGCTTAAAGTTTTCGGTTTATCCAATTCAAGAATGGTTAAGAAAGATACATTCAGCAGGGTCAGGCTCATCATTGAAGATATAATGGAAGGAATCAGTAGTGAAAAGTCCAACTTGTCTTTTTTCATCAATTAGTATCTGTGCCTCCAACCACTTAGATTGAAAATCTTATTTCTATTATAAGAAATGAGGTTTTAAAACTCCTTCAAAAGAGTTCTTAAGGTCTCTGAATCAGTTTTCTAGGAGAGCATTCTTTTAAGGAGTAAGTAAATATAAAGCCATACGTCACCCAGTAACCGATCCACTTATCCAAGATATGCTGCTGTAAACCACTAAACCTAGTTTAATTTCTGAAATCAAAGACATTTAGTTTGTGATATTTGGATAAGCTTGATTATCGAAAGAGTTTAAAAAACATCATCTTTGAATTAGTAGTTCATATAGACAGAAATGGAAAAGAAACCTAGAATTACTGAGAGAATCTAGAATGTTATGATACCGCTCTAATTTGGTTCACTACCCACTCAGAGCTAGTAACCTTATTTTGCTTCGTCATATTGATAGGTTCCGTCGACAACACATACGTTTCTTAATGAGGAAAAAAGAATAGGACGGGAGAGGTCTTACCTTCTAACACTTCAGCAGCTACAAACATTATAAGTCCAGAGCAGACATATTGTGGCACAGTGTATGGGCTTACAATATGAAAGCTCCCAAGTATACCAAGAAAAACCATAATTTCAGATACCAACAAAATTTGCCTGCAAGCCGAAGAAACTATCAGAATCCCATAGCAAATATTCAACATAAATACATAATAGTAGTTTTAGAATTCCATTCTCATTATAATACATCAATGTGAGCACCAAAAATTTATATCCAGGAAAATTTTAGAAAATCTAGCCTCGTGTCCAGAAAGTAAGCACCAAAGCATGTTGTGGTGCAAAAGATATTACCTGTCTTCAAACATATTACTTATGTAGCTCCCAACTACAACATTTATTGGAAGAACCGTGAGACCAAGACATGCAAGAAAAATTGCCACAGTGCCCGTTGACCAGCTAAAGTAATATGTCGTAACAACACTGGATTCTGAAAGTAAAATCTCCATAGCATATTTCAGCATGAAGTAGATTAATAATTGAACCTGGAAAGATGAAAGAGTCCAGTCACCATTCATTTAAAGTAAAAATCTTACAGCATAATTAAACTATATGTAATAAGCTTATTTTTTTTCCATAAGCATACAAAGAGTGATCCATCCTTTTCATTTTCTTCTCCTTTTTTCTTGATTTCTCTCTTGGCTATGATGAGAAGGCACTGCCCAATCAGACATACAGTTACTTGCCAGTTGTATTTTCATTTCTAGTAAGACAAGATTATGTACTAACCATGCACAACTTTCAATATGCAAATCACCATTGCTAACCTCCATCTGTATTATAGGTATATATATTATGATAAACTACATTCATGTCCTACTTACTATCCTTATTTCGTCTTTGGCAACATTATCACAATCTTCACCAAAAATGAAGAATTCCAAAGTTCAACAAACATAAGGGAGTAAGTTGTGGATAACTCCCAAGAGAAAAACAGCCATTAAGCAGGAATGCAAGCAATATAAATAACCCATTTTTTTTCTCAATGGACTCTATCCAGAGTTGGAAACTTACCTTCACCGAAGGTGTAAGTAATCTGTATGCTTCAGCTATAGAGTTGGCTGGCTGACGAGATTCCTCAGGAGCTTCTTCACTCTCATCATATTCTTGGTCATTCTCATCATCTTGTTGATTGTCCTCCACTTTTAAGAGCAATGGTTGTGTAACGCCATTTTCAAGGACATCATTTTCTACTGGTACAAAAAAAAATGGTTAACCATAAGCATTCCTGCTCTTCCATTTCGACAAACTTTTTTACCTGGTTGGTCTAATTTATGGGTACCCTTTATGGGTAGAGAGGTTGTGGACCATAGACCCTTGGCTCAAAATAAAAGAAGAATTCAAAGCATGATTATAAGAAAATAAGATAGCAAAAAACAGGATACAAAGCAAATAGAGCAACAAATAGTAATAAACATTAAATAACAAAGAAAATATGTGATTCCTAAATATGGTTAGGAATAAGGAGGGGAGGCTAGCCCCGTGTCTCTCCCACATAAAATGTGACAACTCTTGTCTACCTACCAACCTTTTACCCTAATGCTCGACCTCCATACCTTCTTATCTACAAGAGACAAGATCATACCAATACCATGCAACAAAAAGTTCAACATACCATTATTAGCAGGTTCTTGAGGACCAGCGTTCACTTCAGTTTCAGTAGCAGGTTCTCTGAATGAGATCCACAACCATATCAAATAGACTAACCATGCAAAAGCCATGAGCCAACCAGGCAAAGTATCTTGATTGAATGTCAACTTGTAAATCTTAAAATTAGTTTGGAGTAACCCAGCAAGTGCAGGGCCACATGCCATCCCAAGAGCGCTAGCACTGACAAATCCAGCTGAAGCCTGCATCCGGATTTTAAGGGGCACACAGTCACTGATGTAACGTCGGTTCACTGCTCTGGCAGAACCCAAACTGCAAATTCAAGAAGATGGAATGAAATGAGAATGTAGTATGAAGATGGGCAAGCAATTGGTTTACTGAATTCACTAATATCATTTCATTTGAATCTTCACTCATATGACCCTGTAGTATTCCAGACTGAAGGTGGTTAGTTTACCTGGTCCCTAAAAAAAATGTTTTACTTCCACTGATACACGAGAATCAACTGACGATTATCCTAGCATGCTGCAACTAAAGTATATTATGTGAAGTTGTTAAAAATTATTAAACACAAAAAACTTCCTTTGAAGTCCTCACTCTCCAAAATCAATTCAGCACAATTTTCATCTTTGACATAACGGAAGATTAGTTGTCTAAAAGATGTTAAATTCTTCTCTCCACACCCTACCATCACCCCTAAAATATTCCAAATAAATATCTAAAATATTCAGCACAGATTACCATGTGAATGTAATACATGCATAAGTGCACAGATTTGGGAAGAGAGAGAGAGTGACCTACCCACAAAATATTCGACCCATAAGGAGAACTGGTATTGATTTGAGATCATAAGCCAGTGCATACATGATATTCCCCACAAAGAGAACTATACTGCTAAATACCAGAGGTCTGAAATAAGACCTGTTTGACCAAGCACTGAAATACACAGAGGAAAAGATCTGTGCAACAGCCATGGCACCGATCACAATCCCACAAACTGTTGCAGCAGCACCAAGGCTCATAGAATAATCATCTGCTGTTGGAACAATGATATATGTATTGACCATATAAAGGAAGGTATTTGCCAAATTTAAGATAAGTGACATAAAATGGTATCTCTGATCATCAACTTGTTCCTCAACAGGAGTTGGAAACTCTTCTTGCATGATAAGTGCATGTTGGGCCAAAAAGTTAAGGAAGTTTGTTGAATGACTTAATCTATCAACAGCTGCTTGCAATGAATCAACAACAGAATCCTGCAAAACAATTTAATATATAAGAATACAGTAGGGAAAGCCTCAAAATTATTTGTTCAAGAAACTAAGATGCACAGAGGATTTACGAAATCAGCATAATACGAAAAGATCAACGGATATAGAGAAAAACCTGGAGCGGAAGAGAAGGCTGGTCATAAATTGACAAGTAGCTTCCTTGACGGTCCTGAAGATCAGCAAGATTACGAGATATTGCTCCAACAACTGCCCCTAGCCCCTGCAATCAGCATTCATGGTCAGTAGCGCCCACCTTGAACTATTGTCATTTGTCAGTGAGATTTTTCTCTTGGACAAATGTATCAAATTTCTGTAGGAAACACACATTTTCTCATCACGAATACTGAAGATTCAATATTGCATTGTGTCTAGCTCTTCTTTTTTTTTTTTCTCATTAAAAATGCCAACTAGAAATTGCAGTAGTAGTTGATGCTATAGAACTGCAGCAGTCATGTTATTACAAGTAGAAGAAGATGAATAAAATAAAGTAGCTATAGTTGAGTTTATCATATTACCACATGCTTGAAAACTTGCTGAAGTTGGGAATAAGGATGATTAGCCCGGGTTTTGACATAATAATCAGTGAATCGATACCCAAAACGTTTGTCAAATTTCTTGAGGATCTTCCGCAATCCAATGGCATTTATTTCAACGAAAAAAAGAAGCTTCAGAAGATCACGTCCCACATCTCTATAAGATTCTCGCAACTCGATTATTTTGGATATATCAGGCTGTTCTTGAAGAGACTCTTGCTGTTTATTAAGTTCAGATATCCTGCTCGCCAGCACTCCTTGTTGTTCCAACATAAACAGAACAATTCTTTCAATCTGCAAGAGTTAAGAAAATTACAGACGCTTCCATGTTTTCCTTCTTAAGTAAAGATATAGATCCCACAGTGTGACAGAATGTTTCTTCCCTATAAGGAGCATCCAACCACTACATGAATAAGGTATTAGCAAACAGAAAAAATCAGGCTAATTATTGAAGACTGCCATTGACGATTGACCTATCCAAATCCCTATTCAGAACACAAACAGAGAGCTGGGGAGGGGAGAGAAGACACAATAGCCAGAAGAAAGAAATAAACATGGAAGAAGAAGGCATGGACTGAACCATGACTGCTCTCCCAGGGAAGAGGAGGCGGAAAACAGATGAGGGTTCCATAACATGCTAATTATTCAGATGAAACTGAATAATCACTCTCGAAGAAACTCGGCACATAGTCAGTATTTGGGAGAAGGGGTGCCTTTTTCAGTCACCTAAAAGAACTTGCAGCTAGTTTACCTGATTCAGTTGAAGTAGGACTAGGTACTTCAAGAGAGATCAAACTTTTGTTTAAAGAATAACAAATGCATTGGTGAGCCTCATAACTCTTATAGTATAAAATGTTAGGAAAAATCTGTCAGAAAAGATCAACAAACCAACCCTAACCTGATTTGGCTGATATGCACATAAGAGATGCTAGTGCACAACCCTCATATTCTTACCTGATTGTCTAGCATCCGTGAGAAATCCTTAAGAACATGTCGACGATCGAGTGATCCAGCTTTAATTTGGTTATCGTACTGCTTAACCTTTTTCTTCATTAATTTGTAGTTGATGTAATATCTGGAAAGTTAAAAAAATAAAGCTCATCAAGAATACAAAAACCAGTCAATTCTGACAAAACAAACAAATATGTCTCTGGATTCAATGCAAAGCTTTTTTTATTTTCCTTGTTTCCTTTCCTTCAAGAGGTAGGGTCTAATATATTTCTTTGTTTAGCTATTTCCCTTCACATGTCTCTACATAAGTCTGTCTTGTCTCTTTATTATCACAAAGTAATGTGTTTCCTTAACCCTCCCACAAGTTCGCTAGTTGTTTTTTTCTGAAATTTAACAGTCACTCATTTAATTTGCAGTTAAGACACTGTCCAGATCTTCTTTACAGAGATTGTGTTATACTGTTATACAGCAGATGTTACAATTTCACTACATGTCACTCATTTAAACTGTATTAGCACTGGAAAAACTACTCTCAAATGTAGCAAGTTGAAATGCATTTAACATGCTCCCATGGAAATTATCTTGTGTAGTCAAATCACCAATGTAAACCAGCGAAAGAAAATGCATGCTCTAGTTTCCAGCAAGTTTAAATGAAAGAACGCTACAACAACTAGGTCTATATAAGGGATGTTCAGCATACCCTTGCCATTCTTGGATCTGTCTGTCCTTCAACTTTTTTCCAAAAGCAACCATTTTTCACTGTATAACCAAAAGAAAGGAGAAAGACAAGGACATCAGTTTTTTTAAAAAAGAAAAAGACAAGCAGAAAATTGGACAACGAGAAACTGTTTTCAAGTACCATAAAGCTAGAACTGTTTGGCTGATGAAAATTGAGAAGGTAATCAAACCAATCCCATTTCAATTTAGCACAATACTTACTGAAACAGTTGATCACCTATAGGTGTCAAATTCTTGCTATGGTTTTGGAGAATGAAATCTTCTGTAATGCATAATTGATGTGCATCACCAAACCATAGTTTACTACACATAATCTATTATGGGTCAACAAATCATAATATGCTAACAAAAACTTATGAAACAGAGACAAATCCAGAGGAAAAGAAATTATTAGTTCAAGTTTGAGGCCAAGCATTGTCCACAGTGGCCAAAGATAAGTTGCACATTCTTCATGCATAGTTTTAATTAATATAATTAAATAACACATTTTCTTCGGAACATCCCCCGATTTCATAACAAAAAGAAAACATGACAGGTCAGCTTCACAATTGAAGAGAAATGCTTTACTGTAATTTATGCAGAACTAAAATGACAATTATTTCAGTCAAGATTTTGAGAACTTTTTAGCAAATTTTGAGTCAGAAGAGATCTCTGGGTGAATAACTGCTTCATATTCTTGCAGATTTTTTTATTTTTTTTATGACAAGGGAACCTGTAGCGGTTACCCTTTGAGTGTGCACAGTGTAAACCCGCTCGTGTGCAATAGCTCACAGACCAAGCAGCAGGAGAAGTAAGCCTCACTAGGCAATTTTCTTTCCTCACACGTTATGCCAAAGCTTACACTCTCATATATAACCATGTTACTTCCATACTAATCCTTTTTTCCCCTCTTTTTTGGCTTTCATAAAATCAATATTGTGCAGAGAGACTATACCAGGTTTACTGCCTCTAGGACTAGAGACCTTACAAGTAACAACCATATCAATAAATAACAAATTCTTGAGATGAAATTATTGGGCCTAACAATCAATACCAAATCTGAATAGCATTATAATGACCATTTACATTTCAACGTGCATAAAACTCACATACTTACACAGTTAGACATCTTAATTGCAGGTCAGCACAACAACTACTGCCACAACCATTAGAAAAAACATTTACACACGCATAAAAGTCGAAACCAAACAACATCACACACATCAATCGAGCTGAATACTCAGTCACATTTTTAAAAAAAACGTAGAAGCTCACTCGCAACAAAAAAAACTTATTAAGCCATTCTAGAGAAAAATCGAAAAGAAATCTCGAAATTCCAGTCAAAAACACCGAATTAAAGAGGAATACCGGTAGTACACAGCGTCGAAGTTGACAGATATTTCAATCAACAAAATTTTTTATTAAAAAAATGCAGGATATTAGCTCAAATCAATGGAGTAGACAGATACTTCAACAGCCACGCCGTTCTAGTCAAAATTCGAATAAACAAAATTCCAAAATTCAGCAATAAACACAGCTTAAATGATCAATTTGCAGTAGAGTTGAGAGTTCCAAATCAATACACTATGGCGCATGCATACATATCTCAGTTCAAACTACTGAAACTCGTTTTGCTTTTGAAAGCATATCTCCGCATTACCTGAGGATGACGATTCGCCAAAAGCAGCTCTTAGATAAGCATCAACAAACACGAGCAGGAGAGAAAGTTATCTTTCTGGACGAGATTTCGCAAAAGTTTCAGAGAGAGCTATTAGGAATCTTCACGAGATTTCTGATACACAAAACTTTAGATTCGAATATTCGAAATAGTCTCTCTGTGTGTGTATGGGCGCTGGAGCATATAATAAGGAGATTGGGAGAATGATTGATTGATTGAAGGAGGAGGTGTTGAAAGATGTGAGAAGGGAGTATATGGCTGTTAAAATGACTCAGCACACGAGATCTACCCAAATTGAAACCCAAGTCTGAGACCAATTATTCCAAATTCGAGCATACACGAGACTAAATTCGATATCTCTAATTAAGAAAAAAGCAGAATCACCCGTGGCGATCTTCTCTCTTTGTTTCTCTTTTAAGCTTTGTTTTTTTTTAAAGCCTCCTAAATCTGAATTATTAAAATATCCTTGGATATCTACATTTGAATAATGAATAACTAACATTATTTATATTCAATATGAAAATTAAATGGTATATTAATAAAAAGGAAAATGGTATGAAATAAAAAATTATTGATTCAAATTAAATGTTATAGTCATAGTATTTTATTTGTAATTCGCAGCAAACATCCCATTTTTTTGCCATCTGGTTCGGTATACAATTACAATTTTTGGTATACAATTACCCATTCGGTATATAAATGTATAAAATGTGTTTGTGTTTGTATAAAGCGAGAGAAAAGTGTATATACAAATACAAATACATATATTTTCGTCCTATACATTTATAATTATACAAATACAGATCTTATTATACAAATAACAATGTATAAATGAATTTATACAAAACTGAACAATTTGTATAAAATTGGATGTATCTAACGAATTATACAAATCAAAAGCTCCATAGCAAACATAAAATTTGCTATGGAGTGCAATTATGCAAACTATAACTATAACATACAAATATGATTTTTATGTTTGTTATATGTGAAAGTTGTTCTTAATAAAATTTTAGTTCACTCAAAACATAATACTTTGAATATTTTTATTTGGATAAAAAAAAAATTAAAACTATGAAAAATGCAAATGGAAGTTATATATCAATAATGGATTTTTAAAAAGAATTCAACATATATAAGTTACATCATTGATACGGTTATTTCTTGTACTCACAAACATTGAAAATCAATTATGATACAGTGTAAATGTTTATAAAAACATTTTATCTTATAATAAACATATACTAGTATTGTTATTAAACATTACATCATGAGAATGTTTATCAACTCAAATGTTGTATTGATTAATTTATGAAAGTAAAAGGTTTGAGTTGAATTAATGAGGATAAAGGAAATTCTAACTATAAACATGTGATTACATTAACTAAATAAGAAAAACAGCAAATATGACTTTTTATAACTTGTTGTGATAAAAAAAAGGCTTGTTGTGATCATTTGAATTAAGATAAAGTGTATTATTTTGAATGACCTCAATAATCTTATGACTTTGTTATAAATTTAATTTATATGGATTTATTTAGATTCATTAAGAGATCTATAAGGAAACGAAACAAAACAAACACTTAATAAGCTGAATCTAAATAATTAAGATTTAAATTTTAAAGAGAAAAAAATTACTTAATGAACATCTCAATAATTAAGATTTAAACCTCCACCAAATGCAAATAAATGAAATATCAATCTTTTCATAGCGAGTGTATTCAAAAAGAATATGTTCTTCAATGAACTTTTTTTGCAGTATTATTTTATACGTTTCTCTTCTGTTGAGGGTCTATGAGGATGAAGGTACTTACCATCTTATCTTTTTTTATCTTCTTTTTTTTTTGCGGTTCTTATTTTTTATTTATCTTTGGTAAAAAAAAAGGCACAAATTCAAACTATCACATTTCTTATTTTTATTTTCATAATTCTTGTTAGTCAACCAATTTATTTTCTTCAAAGAAACTCCCAAGAAATGTAACTGGAGAAGATGATTTGACTCGTTATTCAATAATTAATTTGTCCCCACTTCTTATTATGTTTCCTTAAATTAAAATGAAATTATTTTGTTGTAGTTGAGAACAAATTAGTAAATCTTATTTTTGACTTTTCAAATGCATGTGATTTGGGTCTATAATTACTTTAGTGGGGTTCTTTCTTATTCTGCACTATTTTGTACCACGTGAAAAAAAAAAGTATTTTGGCGGGGCACACAAATCTAGTATGACAAAATTACATTATAATTGTTGATTTTTATTTTTTTTTAAATCTCATTCGATATCGAATATTAATATTAAAGCTCAACTAATCAACATAAAAAGAAGTGAATGCATCGATCTCATTATTATAATTATTGTATATTATTACAAGTAATAGAATGTTAAAAAGAAAGTAACATTATAAATAGATTTTCATTTTTATCTATTAAGAAAAAACAATTATTTTTTTCTATATTTTTTCTTAATATTAATTATTTATATATCAAATCATTTCTCAAGACATAATACTAAACATTAATCAATAAAGGTAGTGTGTAAAATATATATAATCATATCAATTATTATTTTCTTAATGAATATGTCAGTGTATTATTTCATACTTCGGATCGCGCACTACACTTCATATTTGTGGGTGACACTCTCAACATGATTTTTTTGATATCTAAATCTCATACTCAATATCTCTAATTAATGATGAAGAAGTTACACCACCGCACCACAATCCATTTTTGTTTGAACTCATAATTACCCAAATCAATAAGTAAATTTTCAGTAGTATTTTTTATGCAACAATTATTCGAAATGATGACAATAATTCAATCAATATCTTTTTTATCACATGCAGCTCTGACGAGCATGTCGTTTTCGGCCCATACTAGACAATTTAATTCATTTTAAACATGCAAGAGTTTTCATTCTTATCGAAATCATAATTCTCATCATTAATATATATGTTGAAGTCGATCAATAAATCATAATTATCGACTTATTATACTATATGTGATTCAAAATTAAACTTAAAAAGTATTTATTATCGACTTATTATATTATATGTGATCCAAAATCATACTTAAAAAATATTTATTATCGACTTATTATACTATATGCGATCCAAAATCAAACTTAAAAATATTGAGGTTATGTTATTAGAAAAAAAATCATGAAAACCAAAAAAAGACATATTTACTAGGAACATTTTTTGGTGTGTGTGGGGGGTGGGGTACGTAGAAGCTAGTTGCTTTCATATTCATATTCATATCATATCATATATATATTTTGTTTGTAACAAGATTTTGACAAATAAAAATAGAAATAATTTTATATTATGAGTTTAGAAGCCTTATGGTTGCAATGGAATAAAAGCACGTACTCCATAATTATAGGAGTAAGAAAATAGCCTTATGATTCAATATTTTTAGATCGAGTCAGTAAAATTATTGTTTATCGTACATTTCCTTCTCATCCAAGTCAATCATTATATTATCAAAGTCATATCGCGATTACTTAAATTTAAATAAATTTATTAATTAGTACACCTTCGGAGTTGGTAAGGTTGGGACCACTTATGATTATTAAACGAAGAAAAAGTGTGTTTTGGCTCTATTTATTTACTAATCAAACATAATGTGTTTTGGCTCTATTTATTTACTAATCAAACATAATGTCATTTATAGAAACCAACCATCATGTATGGACAACGCATGTTCTAGATGTAGCTAGGCCTAATTATCTACCCATATTCTAACATTATTATTAATGTTTGGCCTCTCCTTGTCACCTCCTCTTGACCTTTCATTTTCATTTTCCATTCTTTTTTCTTGATGAAATTATTTTTTATTCTAACATGATATTACTCTAAACGAATCTCATATTAGAAAGGAGGAAAATAAATGATTTCATAAAACATAACTTAAGTTTATGTGATACTCATGTTTTTTGAGGCTCGATATAATGTAGTGCGACTTGAATTATAACATGTCTCATGCTTTCATTTCTTTAAATTTATCGTACTATATGCTTAATTGAATCGTAACATGTCATGTTTTTATTGCATTAAATTATTGTACGACACACTATTTCGAAGTCATTAATTCTCTTTAATGTCCTTTCTTATATATGCGAGATCCTATTTTTTTTTTCTTCCAAATACCTCATGAATTTCTTAATATATATCATTTAATCAAAATATTTACATTATAAACTACTTCCATTTTCAACTTTTGAGTTGGTTACATAAACCTTCCTAAAATGTTGGAATTATAGTTATTAATTACATTACTTCTCAAATCGTTTTAAATTTAAATAGAATGTCTATCAAAAATAATCCTTTTCGTATTTTTTACACCAATAAGTTTTTTTTTATTAGATGTTGCTTTCACATGTTGGATTTTTGTGCACTTTAATTTCAAAGGATTTTACATTTTCCGTTTAACTCAACAAATTTTGTTGAAAAGTAAATACGGTAGTACGGTATGCTATCTGAAAAATTCAAGAAAATTAATATAAATAATGACAAATGTAAAACAAAAGGCAATTTGGTGTCTTCATCAATATTTTTTCATTTCATTTCGTCATGTTTAATCACGGTTCAAATTCATGACACATATTGCCCGTTTTAACTTCACATACATTGAGAGGTTGTCTTTTGAATTATATCATCACCGAGCCTAAAACGTAATGTCTAGCTCATTTCAATCATTTGATATCCAAACATTACTGATCCAACTAATTCAGATCTATGGCACGTAAAGTTTCTAAACACCATTTGTCTATAGCTTAAGTTTGTTAATTTCCCCCCAATTATACAACAAGTTGAATGATCATTTAAAAAATTAACTCTCACACATGTTGTGAAAAGTTTTGTCTTGTTTTATATGGACATTAGCTAAAAAAATATCCTAATGAATATATTTTTTGGAGGAAATTTTCCAAACAAGAAAGATCACTAGATGAGAATGAAATTGTGACCTTGTATTTCAACTCTCTACCCAATTTGATTGAGAATAATATTAGAGGGCTCCATTCATTTACGAGTCAATTAAAGAACCACTATTACGTGGGGGACTCCTTTGAATTACAAATAATAAAAAATGAAAACTTATTGGCAAATAAACAAAATAACCTACCCAAAAATGTGCTACGACCTTAATTAAATGATTCGGATTTGAATTCTGAAAATGAAAAAAAAATCTCGTAAGGAGTTTTTTACTCTTTTAAATGCATAATATGCTACACGAATCTTATTTAGTCAGACGGATGGATGACTATATGGTCATATATTTCACATCATATCAACTAGGCCAAACACATACACAACCCCTCAAACTTGGCCCCATTTTTCATTTTGGCACTCCAACTTAGCCTTGTTCCATTTTAACCCTTGAACTTCATTTTTTTTGTTCCATTTTAACACGAAATACTATTTTTATGATTTTTTTATTTTATATATATTCTTCAAATGCAACTTCTTATTTTAAATTGACACGTGTCAGTTAATTTTAGTTAAAAAAATTAAAAATTAACAAAAAATAATTCTTTTTAAAAAATAATAATTTCTTTTTAAGAGTGTTGTGTATTTTGTGTGAAAAATAACCGATGAAATTGTGTTGGTTTTCTTTCTTAAAAATCACCGACAACCTAATAAAGTCAGTCGAGTTTTAACATTTTTTAGTA
>JAJOOO010022855.1:0-44110 GCA_029582685.1 Solanum piurae | reverse complement strand
CATACTTAGTGCATTCTTGTACTAACACCATTCTTCTTCATCTTTTTACACCAAGTGTAGGTGGTGGTGGCTAAAGGACCTTTCCTAGAAGTGATGAGCTTGGCTTACTATTCCCAAGTTTGAGTGTGTCCTTAAAGATTCAAGGACATTTATGTTAAAGAGTTTCCTTAAGTTCAATGTGCTAGATAGTAGTTTCTTTTGTATTGTAAGGGATGTGTCCCTCTTGTGTTGTAGTCGTGTTTTAAGATGGCTACTTTGAGACGTAGTATTCCAATTTTGTATTAAAGGTACAAATGAGCTGACTTTCTAAGTCTTGTGTTATATTATGAAAAGTTTTAAATTTTTTGCTATTTTTCTATGATAATGCTATGACGAATGCTAAGGGCTTGTATAAGACCTCCGAGAGGTCGATTACGCCGGTAACGACTAGGGGGTGCTCTCGGGTCGTTACATGGTGAGTCCTTATAGTTCGAGAATGAAATTTCCTATGTTTAGTTTCTATCATGTACTTTCCATTTTGGACATGTTGTATGGGAGAGGCCCAATTTCATTCGATATTGTAATAGATGGCTATGATGAGACAAAGTGTCTATACTTCCGCTTTCTTTTATGAAAAACTTTTTGAAACTTGAAATGTGTTTTACTCTTATTATTTTATTTCTTATATTATGAGGACTAAGTGGCTTGTATGGAGTCTCTCAGGGTTCTATACGCCATGTTACATCTAGGGGGTACCCCTGGGTTGTGACAACTTGGTAATCAGAGCACAAGGTTTAGAATGGTCCTAGGATGATGTCTCATAAGCCACATTTATGAATGAGATGTTACACGATGATTAGGAAACTCCACTTTCTTCATTACTCTTAAGTCTTGCGATGGAGTTTAACTCTATAAGATCTCTCTCCTAATCCTTACCCGGTGGTCTACAAGACATGACTACTGAAGGAGCCTTCACTAGTGGAATTGAGGGAGACAATGTTGATCAGGGAGCCCCTCCTCAAGATCCTCAAGTTCCAGTTGATCCTTTGACTGATCAAGTGACTAATGAAAAGTTCAGGTTTGGCTTTCAAATGCTGACTTAGGCTGGGATAGAAACTCTGGAATTTTATGGGTCAAAGATAGAGGCAGATCCTCAAGAGTTTATAGATGAGGTCTCTAAGGTGTTGGACTTAGTGGGAGTAAATCCGATACAGAAGGAAGAATTGGACGCTTATCAATTGAAAGGTGTTGCTAAGATGTGGTTCATTCAATGGAAAGAAGTGAGGCTGGTAAAAGTGCTTCCCATGGAGTGGGAAAGGTTTAAGAGTGGTTTTCTTGATAGGTTTTGCCCTTTGGAGATGACAGAGGCTAGGGTACTGATGAGTCCAAAGATTGGACTCATTTAGGGCTTTATTTTAATAGAAATAGTGTCCTATAATACTTATTTTATCTCAATATTTGATGAAAATGCTTAAGTTTCAGGTATTTGAAGTTTTAGTGGAAGCATGAACACTTAGGCGTTAAAAGGAACGAATAGGCTGAAAAGAATAAGAAAATGAAGGCATGAGGATCACCGAGTTCACTTGGTTAATTGCCGAAGGGTCTCACTTTGCCTTTTATTCCAGTGTGCTGAGCCCTGAAGGAAAGGATCAAGTCGGCGGAAAAAGGGAGCAGTCGGCGCATTGCCGAATAGTTCTGCCAAGCAGTACTATGTCTCCTAATGACAAAGAGCACGACGATGCCAAAGGACAGTGCAAGATGGCGATGAACTACACCAAAGGGCGAATAGCTGAGTTGATCGGCGATTCCGACTAATGTTGCCAAGTGATCCACCACAACACATATTTTTGAAAACTATAAATACTCGTTGAGAGTTATAGCTTAATATCAGATTTTAGTATTATATTTTTATTATCAAATTTTAGACAATATTTTTAGTACTTTTTACTCTCAAGTTTGGAGAGGGTTTTGGAAACTTGAAGAAAGGAGTTCATCTTCCCCAAGTTGGAAGTGGGTCTTCTCTATTCATCTTTCTTTTCTTAAATCAAGGTTTAATTTCTTATACCCATTTGATTTCACTATCATTTTAGGTATATTTTGTTATTTCTTGAGGTGTGGCTAAAAACCTCCATTCTTGGGGTGTGATTTAGCAAATATTTGTTGATATTATTGTTGGGTCTTGCTTGCTGGAAGGTTAGATGTATTTTAATGGTGATTTCACCTAGTTGTTGTGGTTTAAGTTAATGGGTTTGTAGTTGCAAATACAAACCCACCCATGTGTTTTTGGCTTGCTCGAGAGGGAGGTCGCGAAACTAAGACCACTAGACTGATGGCCTAAGAAGTGGGTCGACATGAGGTTCAGCCTGAGAGGGTGAGCCCTAGTCCCATATCCTAACACTCAGCTCGAGAGAGTGAGTGGGGTAAGGTGTAGGCCGGTCTTCATGCGGCAAATGGGTGTCCGAGAGAAACGCATTTGAAACGGGGTAAGTTGCTCCAGAGGGAACTTATTTCAATCTAAAGCTTAGCCTAGTCACTATTATCTTGCAAATTTTCTATCGAAAGCATGTACCCAACTATTTATTTCAACTTGTATTGCGGTCACACTCCAAGAACTCGTCCCCATACTTGATTTTCTTCTTATTTTTTCTGTTTTAGCTATATTTGTGACAAAAACCCCAAATCGATATTTGACACTTTTGTGTCCACCCCTTCAATTTACAATGTTTTTAATCATTAATTTCTTTAGCTACGACTAGTTAGAACTATAATTTATTTTTCTATTGATTTTCAAAACCGCTCCCTTGGGACACAACCCCAACCCTTGATTGGGTTACTATATTATCGATGATCGTAGACACTCAAATCGTAGTTATTGTCATTGGTCACGATAAGCATCAGGTACTTGAGTTTCTTTACCTTCGGCAAGGTAGTATGAGTGTTAAGGAATAAGTTTGGATGTTCACTCGGTTATCGAGATATGCCCCATCTATATTAGCCGACCTTAGGTTGATAATGAGTAAGTTTATGTCGGGTGTGTCTGACTTGGTAGTGAAAGAATGTTGTACGGCTATGCTTGATCATGATATGAATATTTCTTGCCTTGTGATATATGCCCAAAAGATTGAAGAAGATAAACTTAAGGAGAAGTTTAGAGAAAGAAAAATGTATAGAATTGAAGATGATAATTCCTCTCAAGGAAGGTCCGATGGACATGGTCGTCCTAAATCTCAACAAGGATTTTCCAAACAAGGTTCTTTTAAGGTCCCTCCAAGGTTCCACCAAGAGAGGGTGTCTAACCCAAAGTCTCAAGGAGATGGTAGTTGGGATCTTTTGCCAAGTTGTGATAGGTGTGATAGAGGACATGCGGGTGAATGCCTAGCGGGTTCTAAAGTTTGTTTTTGTTGTGGTAAGAGGGACCACAAGATAAGGTATTATCCTTTGGTTGCTAGAAATAAAGGAGATAGTTCTCGTAGGTCTCAACCCTACCCTTCATCTGGTCCAAGTGGTTCGGGTACTAGTGCTCCAAAGCAAGGTAGATTATATGCTCCCTAGGCTAGAGGTGAACAAGAGTATCCTCCAGATATAGCTACCGGTATGTTGATAGATTTCCTAATAGGTGTATATGTTTTATTAGATCCCAATGCTACCTTGACTTTTGTGATGCCATATGTGGCAATGAGGTTTGATCTTCTTCCGAATGTGTTGTTAGAACCTTTTCTGTCTTTACTCTTGTAAGTGATTCTATCGTGGATAAGAGGATTTATGGAAAGTGCCCCTTTTCCCTATCCCATAGAGTTACTCTTGTTGATTTGGTTGATCTTGATACATTAAACTTTGATGTTATCTTTGGTATGGATTGGCTGCACTATTGTTATGTTTCTATTGATTGTAGAATTTGTGTGGTCATGTTTCTATTTCCAAAGAGCCTATCCTAGAGTGGAAGGGGGAAGTTCTATGTCTAGAGGTTAGTTGTTCCTTACATGAAGGTTAGAAGGGTGATGGATACAGGTCGCTTTTACCACCTTGTTAGGGTGAGGGAATTAGATTTTTGGTATTGACCAACTTCAAGGGGCTAGTTATTTCTCTAAGATTGATATTCGATCAGATTATCACCAATTTAGGGTGAGAGGGGATGATATTCCAAAGATGTCTTTTAGAACTCGATATGGTCATTATGAATTTTTGGTAATGTCGTTTGGGTTGACTAATGCTCCGGCGGCGTTTATGGACTTGATGAATAGGGTGTTTAGACAATACCTTTACGTGTAAGTGATTGTGTTCATTGATGATATTTTGATTTATTCAAGGAGTGAGAATGTGGATGTTGATCATTGAGGGTTGTGTTGCAAGTTCTTAAGGATCGACAACTTTTTGCAAAGTTTAGCAAATATGAATTTTGGTTAAGGTCCATAGCTTTCCTTGGTCATATTGTATCTAGTAAGGGTATTGAGGTAGATCCTAAGAAAAAGGTGCGGTCAAGAGTTGGCCTAGACCTCTAACTCCTTCGGATATTAGAAGCTTCTTGGGTTTGGCCGATTATTATAAAAGGGTCATTGAGGGATTTTCTTCCATTGCTTCTCCTTCGATGGCTTTGATTCAAAAGAAGGTTAAGTTTGTGTGGTCGGAAGCTTATGGAAAAAGTTTCCAAGAGTTAAAAGATAGACTTATTTTCGATCAGGTGTTGACCTTACCGGAAGGAACAAATGGCTTTGTGGTGTATTATGATGCCTCTAGAGTTTAGCTGGAATGTGTG
Source organism: Solanum piurae (assembly GCA_029582685.1). Lineage (NCBI taxonomy): Eukaryota > Viridiplantae > Streptophyta > Magnoliopsida > Solanales > Solanaceae > Solanum > Solanum piurae. Next base: position 39,378 of record JAJOOO010022855.1, on the reverse strand, counting down.
CTTATGCAAAATGGTAAAGTGATTGCCTACGCTTCAAGGCAACTTAAAGTCCATGAGAAGAATTATCCTACCCACGACCTTGAGTTAGCGGCGGTTGTAATTGCCTTAAAGATTTGGAGGCATTATTTGTATGGGGTTCATGTTGATGTTTTCACCGATCATAAGAACTTACAATATTTGTTTAGTCAAAAGGATTTAAATCTTCGCCAAAGAAGTGGCTTGAATTATTGATGGATTATGACATGAGTGTTGTTTATCACCTCGATAGAGGTAATGGGGTAGTGTATGCTCTTAGTCTATTGTCTATGGGTAGTATGGCTCATATAAGTGAAGAAAAGAAAGAGTTGGTTCGAGATGTTCATAGGCCCGAGTTGGTGTTCAATTAGTGGACTCCACCAAGGGTGATGTTTGGTTCACAATAGGTCTGAATAGTCTTATGTGAAGAGTGTGAAAGCTAAGCAAGGGTTTGATCCCATTTTGGTTAACTTGAAAGAAGTGGTACTTAAGAACTTAGTAGAGGCTTCCTCCCAAGGGGGAGATGGTGTGCCTAGATAACAAGGTCGTTTGAGTGTCCCTAATGTTCATGATTTGGGGTTTTACTTGAGAATCTCACCTATGAAGGGTATAATGAGGATTCCTAAGAATAGGAAGCTTAGTCCTCATATTGTAGGCCATATAAGATTTTGAGATGTGTTGGTAAGGTTGATTATGAACTTGAATTGCCTAATGAGTTGTCATCGGTGCACCTGGTTTTATATATCTCTATGTTGAAGAAGTGTGTTGGTGATCTGACATCCATAGTTCCCTTAAAAGAGTTGAGAGTTGATGGAAGTCTTTCTTATGAGGAAGTCTCGGTTGAGATTTTCGACCGGCAAGTTAAGAAGTTGAGGAACAAGGAAGTTACTTCCGTAAAGGTGTTGTGGAGGAATCATTTTAATTGAGGGTGCTACTCGGGAGGCCGAGGCCGATAGGATATTCCGATATCCTCATTTCTTTCTTTCTACTCCTTCTCTAGTTTGAGATGATGAGTTCCTCTTGGTTTGTTTTATGTTTTGGAGTCATGTGTGTTTTATGTGTCCCATGATCTCCTTAAGTTATGCATGTTCATGAAAGATTATGTTTAGAAAGAAAATGAGTTATATGATTGATTTCCCTCATGTTGTTGTGCATCAAGTATGATTTGCCTATGTGCTTCCTGAGATGAATTGGTAAACATGTTTTAATTATGTTTTTTTAAGAGTAAATTTCATATTGGCTCCATGAAAGTTTGTTGAGCATGCTTTTAGCTTGGAGAAGGTAATTCCTTCTAAGAAAATGAGAAATGTTGAAATTTCATGCATAATGGGTTGTTAGATGTAGTTCCTACTTCCTTGTGATGCATCGAGTATGTTTGAGTTTGGAGTTGATGTTTCCTCCTCTGTTTTGTGCATTGTTGTGATGTTGCATGCATGATGGGCTGCTAGTCTTGAGTCTTTACTTCTGTAAGGTGTCTAAAGCGTCATTCGAGGATGAATGTTCCCAAAGGAGAGATAATGTGACACCCCGGAAACTAGCAGGCTAAACTAGAGCTAAACGTGAGGGTTAGAGCCACGGAAATGGGCAAGGGCCAAGGGAGAGGACTAGGGCAGTTCACTCTCCCCTTGACACTGCCCCACCTACCACTCCCACCACCACGGCTCATGGTAAGGACCACGGCCCTTGGTGTGGCTCGTGGTGGGCTAGGCAGTAGTCATGCCAAAACTGCCCAAAATAAGGACCCTCCCCACGAGCCACTTAACGGCTCGTGAAGGCCACCACGGCCAGTGGGAAGGGTTGTGGTTTTGACTTGGCCTTGTGGGGGCAATGTCTGGCAACCCTAGCCACTGCCTCCTGATCCACAAACTACACCACGACCCTTGGTAAGGACCACGGCCTGTGGGAAGGTCGTGGAGATGCCTTAGAATCTAGGGGTTTTGAGGGAAGGCTTCCTAGCCACGACCTCATGGTACACGAAGGGGACCACGGCTCGGGGTGAAGACCACAGCTCTTGGGACCTCACTTGGTCCTTGGGCATTGGGCTGGCAAGTCAAGGTTAAATAGGTAATTCTGATGTCAACTTAAATGAAGTGAGGTCATTTTTGCCTAAGCTTTGTACACTTATATAATTCATTTTAACTCTAAAACTCACCCATTAAGTCATATTTTCCAAAACCCAAAAGATTCCCCAAGTTCATCCTCTTAAAATATTTCTTTCTCTATAAACTTGAGGAAGAAGAAGAAGGAGATTCAATCTAGGGTTACAAAAGGAAGCTTTTACACATCAATTTCTTTGGGCTTTGTTGTTAAGGTATGATAGCTTTCATCCATGGACATCTTCCATCCATGGAGTTCCTTCAAAATCTCAATTTCAAAAGAGATAGAAATCCCCAATTGTTAGGGTTTGATTCAAAGTCATGGGTTCCTTTCAAACTTGATTCTAATGGTTGAGTTATGTTATATTAAGCATGAATTGATGATTTCCTATGGTTTTTATGATACATCCCCAAGAACCCATGTAGATCCCATATTTTTCAATTATGATCATATAATGTTAGTTTTGATTATAAAAGAAGCTTTTTATGAAATCAAGCATGAATTGATAAATTACAATGATTTTATGATGTTTCCCCATGAACCCATGTAATTCCCATATTTCTCAAAGTTGATGATATGATGTGGGTATTTGTTTATGAAAGAGAAATTTTATGAATTTATGCATGAAGCGATAGAATCACATGAATTATAATGAAATCCATGTCTAATTCTTGAATTCTATATGTGTTGATTGAAAGTAAGCTTTGAACCTTGAAAGGGCAAAGTATGAATTATGCATGTCTTTATGAAATCTATGTAATGCTTTAAGGATACTTTGAGTGTGAAGTGTCAATGATTATGATCTTGTGGTGTTGATTGAAAGGCTATTCTCATGAACACACAATGAACATGATGTGAAAGTTTCTCTCAGATAATGAAGATTCTAGGTTGAAAGGCTTTCTAACCTAATTGAATGTGATACTTACATGTGGACATGAACTGTGAAAAGTTTCCTCACGGATGATCTAAGAGTTATCCTAATGAACTAATTTGGATTGATTGTCAAGGACATCCTTCCATGAAACATGAGTTAAGTCAAGACTTTCTAAGTACTCTGTGGGATTAATGCTTAGCACCGAGTGGATATTGAAAATAATATGGGACCCTTTTACGCAAGTTACTTCCAGGTTTCCCATGTATGTCTCATGAGATAGAAACCTTCTACGCAAGTTGAGTCCAGGTTTCTAGTAAAAATCTCCTTATCCCATAAACTACGTGCCCCTATAGGATGTTTAACTAGTGGATCCACCTAAGTTAACAAACCATGGTTTTACCTTAGGAAAGCAGGATAACCCTTTTAGTGTGGGTAACACCGGGTGATCATGTTATAACTCACATGGTCTCGTGTCGGTTAAGGCTTATTCCCACAACAAGAACATGAATAATGAACTATGGTTGCTCAAGAAGCTTTATATATGAGTTCAAAGGTTTTAAAGATGATGATAACTTATATTGCCTATGTTTTATGACTTATGATTTTCTAACCTCTTATATCATCTTTAACTTGGTAAATTGCTTGTTTTGAAATGAAATGTCTCTTTTAGCATGTTATACATGTTTCCATGCATGGTTATCATACTCAGTGCATTATTGTACTAACACATACTCTTGCCTATATTTTTTCAAAATGTAGGGTTCAGTACTCGAGGTGATCAATTTAGTGGTTAGACCTTGGATTTGATTGTTTCCTGAGCTTGGTGAGTCCTCATGGCTTGAGAACGAAATTTCCTATGTTTAGTTTCTTCCATGTACTTTCCATTTTGGACATGTTGTATGGGCTAGGCCTAATTTCATTCAATATTGTAATAGGTAGCTATGATGAGACAAGGTTTCTAGACTTCTGCTTTCTTTTATGAAAAACTTTTTGAGACGTGATTCTAAAATCCGTAAGAGGGAGTTCCAAGTAGGAGATTGGGTGTTACTATATAATTCTTCACTCAGACTCTTTCCGGGAAACCTCAAATCCAAATGGTCAGGCCCATTTAAAGTAATACGGATGTTCACAAATGGTGCCATTGAATTCAAAGGTAAAAAGGGACCTGAATTCAAAGTTATTGGGCAACATTTGAAGTTGTACTTTGGTGAATGCCAGAAGATTTCTCTCATTGAGGTGTTGTATCTGTAAGATGCTTGAGAGCATTTCCACATCATGCCACGACGTTAAATAAGGTGTTTCTTGGGAGGCAACCCAAGTGTTATTATTTTAAATATTGTGCGTTGATTGTGCAGGTGCAAGCAATTGTGCGAGGTGAAGACACCATTGGTGGATCGCCGAATCTATTCAGCGAGCCCGACATAGTCCACCTTCTAGACTTTAAAAATGGGGCTGAGATACATTATGCGGGGAATCCTCACCACTCGGTGACTCGCCGAAGTGATTGGGAAACCCGACTTTCCCTGCCCTTCTGTCCTAGCTCTGATAGCCTGACCCAACGGATCTTTCGGCGAGGTTGCAAGTCCATTATGTGAGGTGCCAACCTATTCGGTGAACTCTTTTAATTCGACCTTTTCACCCTTTTTTAAATGTGTTGCATACTGGAAATTATGGCAATATCTAGACCAATGGGCGATTCACTGAGTAGTTCAACGACTATTACTATTTTTCACCAAATTAGCGCCTAGTGAAGATTCCTTGTCACCTTACTCTGCGTGTTTGCATATTAGTAGTTTATCTTTATATTTTATTTTTGATGTTCTCTGTTCTCTACTCACATTTGGGACAATGTTGAATGCTTTTGGTCGGGGTGTAGTTTGGCCATTGAGTCCATTGCTCGTTCGAAAAAGTATAGGTTATGATCAATACCGATGACTTGAATAGTGATCTTAATCGAACAAAAATGAAGGTGCAGTTATGATGAGGCCAAATGAAGTTACATAGATAATATTTAAACTTTTTGCATCTTGATGTGACTAGCCGATTATCTAATGAGTCTCTTGTGATGAACATTGCACACTAGAGAAAGTGTGGAGTTTTGTTTGATATTTGTGCCAATGCCTTGTGTGATGACGCCTAGAATTTTCCCCGTTGGTCCGGTTGACTAAGTGATGCAAGCTCTTGAAATGATCTTAGGCAACAGTTTTGAAGAGTGAAACAATTTGACAATATACCTCTTTTGTGGCCAACCTTGTGAGATGTGTGAACCTTGCTTGAACCCCCTTTGAGCCTTATCCTTTTCTTGGAAGAAACTTGATGCAATTGTAACCCCTCTTTATCCATTCACCCATAATCCTAATGAAGTGTGGTTTGTTTGACTAGCAAACTTAGGCCAAAAGCCTAGGTTGGGGTGTGGTGAAAAGAGGAGGAAAATCAAGAATTGTGAAGAAGTCCCCCTTTATCCATCGTTTTGAAAAATATGGAACCCCTCCATACAAAAAGAGAAGAGAAAGAAAACAAGAAAGTAAAAGAAAAAGAATGAAAAAAGTATTGAAATAAAGTTGTGAAAGTTGCAAAAGAAATGGGGTGTCCGGTATTCCATTGGAAGTTGAATAATGGGGTGAATTTTGAGCATGTGTGAAAATGTTGAGGAAAAGGAAGGAAAAATGATGTTCATACCACATTTCATGAGGATAGCAGTCACTAAGCCTAAATGACCACACCTTTACACTCAGCCCCATTACAAGTCGTTAAAAGACCTTTTTGATCTTGAGTGAGCTTAAACGAAAGTTGATTAGAAAATAAGGGCAAACCTATGGGTGAAGTTATGCATGTGTTCATCTTTTTGAGTGTGAGAGTAGTTTGTGATTCTGGAGCTATAAATAGCTGAAGAATTATGTGTGAATATGGAATCATCTTTGTTGTAAGGGCATTTGAGTACCTTTGTTGAGCCTGAACTTGCATTTGAAGCAAGTATTGTCAACTTGAGAATCTTTGATAATGGTGAGTCACAGCTTGAATCTTTGAGTGCACAATTGATCCTTGCATGAGTAAGTTGAGTCTTGTTGTGTGCATTCATAATTGATTCTTTTGTAGCACTGTGTGAGACTTCTTTTTTGATTTGCTGAACTTGAGTTTTACAATAGGACAAGCAAAAGTTTAAGTTGGGGGTGTTGAAGAGTCCAAGATTTGGACTCATTTAGGACTTGGTTTACATGGATTTAGTGTCCTCAAATGCGTAATTTGGGCCAATAACTGATGTGAAATCCTTGTTTTTAGGTACATGGGTTGAGGAACAAAGCGAGGACATTAGTAGGCCAGAAGGACAACACAAGCTGAAAAAGAGAGAAAAAAAAACCATGATGATCGCCGAGAGAACTTGGCAGATCGCCAAATAGTTCCTGGATTGCCTTAGGTTATAGACCACTGAGCCTAAAATAGGAGGAATTTTGGCAAACTGCATCTCTTATCGGCGAATCACCAAAATCATCGGTGAAGGACGACCATGGCGCCAAACAGTACTGATGGAGACCCAAGTGAATGCAAATTGGCAAGCTAAGAGACTAAAGGGCGCATTGTGGAACGGAAGGGCGATCCCAATCTGGATAGCCTAAATTTACAGTGGTTGGATGAGAAAAATATGAAGAAAGAAGGTGAGATGAGAGGACGATTGGAGTGTCACCGAACGAGTCGGCAAAGCCCAAATTTCCTCACGAAATGGACCAAAAAGCCACACCTCATATTAGTATAAATTGATTTTTTGAAGAGAGAGAAGACATTCAGAAATTGTGAGGAACGAAGGAAAGAGAGAAAAACACTGTTGTTGATTTTGAGTGATTTTGACACTATTTTCAATTAGGTATTGTAATGGCAAAGAGATTCTTCATAGTAATCTTTTGATTTTCAAATACCCATCTATGGAATTTGTAGCAGGTATCAAATTTCGTTTCTTTATGATGATTAATTGGCTAAAACCCCAATCTTTGGGTTTGACAATGTAACCAATTGCTTTATTTAATTTAATGGGTGCTAGTGATTCTTGGAATTAGGTGTTAATTTGAGTGGGTCTGAGTTATTACTGTCGTTTATCTTCTATATTGTATGTTTATCGCGATATATTTCAGGGTTTTTCACTTGCTTGAGAAAGAAGTGTAGAACTAAGGTAGTAACTTGGCATCCTTAGCTATTGGATCTTGACGGTTTCAGCTTGAGAAAGTGAAACCCAAGCTCCATCCTTTGTATCTAACTCGAGAGAGTAGATTTGATGAGATTGTGGGCTGGTTTTCTTATGGGATGCATTGAGGTTCGAGAGAACTCATTGAAAACAAGGTATTTGTTCGAGAGAAAAGTGCCTTATTTAAAGCTCATCCTACCCACAAAAATTAACATGGTTGGTTAAGGATTTGCACCTATTGAGTTGGATTTGGCAGTTGGTTAGTCATATCCTCAAGTATTGCCTCCTTATTTGACTGTCTCCTATTAATTGTTGAAGTGCTTGATAGTTCGAAAATTGTTCATTTGGATTAGTGACGGCGTTCTCGAGTATTGGTTTACATATTTCAAAGTGTTTTGCGTGCTCAGCTAAAAAGGTCACCATCATAATTTCATAATCGAATTAAAAAAGAAAGTTATTTCTTGTGGAATCGAACCCAACTCATTTAGTTGGGTTTATACTAATTTATGATCATTGACACTTAGAATTGGATGAAGTGTCCTTGAAACGTTAATCCATCAACACTCTAACATCAGTTTAGAGCATAAGTTAGGCATTTGAGGACAATAAATTATGAAAACTAAGCCCTAAATGAGTCAAAATCTAAGACTCATCAACACCCCTAACTTAAACTTTTGCTTGTTCTCAAGTAAAACTCAAGATCAATCAACTCAATAAGGATGTCTACAAACAGTGCTACTCAAGACTCAACACAATGCACACAAGAGGTTCAAACTACACATGCAACGTTCAATTGTGCACTCTAAGTTTCAAATTGCGACTAAACATCATCAAATAGACTCAAGTTCACAATGCTTGCTTCAAATGCAAGTTCAAGCTCAACAAAAGTATTTGAATACCCTCACACAAAAAAATGATTCCATGCTCACACAAAGCTATTCAACTTTCGGAATATCTCACCCTCTCAAAAACAAACACAAGCATGATCCTTCCCCATAGCCATGCCCGTATTTTCCAATCAACTAGATAATAAGCTCATTCAAGATCACAAAGGTCTTTTAAGGCTTGTAAGGGGGATAAGGGTGATGGTATGATCATTTAGGCTTAGTGACTTCTACCTTCATGAAACATGGCCTACATTTCATACTTTTACCTTCTCTTACAACACTTTTTACTTCTCAAAACTAACACCCCATTCTTTTAAGCACAACTTATTGAATACCCCATTTCTTTTGCTCATTTCACACACTTTATTTCAACAACATTTCTCTTTTTTTCAATCATTTGCATCTTTCTTTCTTGTTCTCTTTTTTTTTATATGGAGGGGTTCCATCTTCTTCTTCTTTTCAACAAGATCATTCAAAAAAATGGGGGGTGGGGATTTCTCAAACTTCTTAATTTACCGCATTTTTCACCACACCCCTAATGCCTAAGTTTGCTATTTACAACAACCAATGCCTCATTTATATTATAGGTGGGCAAGAACAAGGGGTCATTTCTGTTCAACGTTCTTCCAAACAAAATGATAGGCTTAAATGGTGTCAAGGTAGGTTCACACTCTCACAAGGTGGTCACAAAGAGGTATAAAGGCAAAATTGGTTCTCTCTCCACAAATTGCCTAAGATCATTTCTATAGTTCACTCACATTATCGAATCAGACAAAGGGGGCAAGTTCTAGGTATAACCAAGCATGCACTACAAGTGAATCTCACTACATATGGGATCCAACACAATTGTCAAAACAAGACTTAACCATTTTCACAAACGTGCAACGATCATCACAAGAATCCCACTCAACAAATCGCATAGTGACAACAAGATGCTATGATCTCACATATGACTTATACAACTCAATTCGCCTCATCGGATTTGCACACACATGTCATTCAAACAAGAGCACTATTCTTAGTCATCGATATTGACCAAAATCGACACTCGAAATTGCAAAAGAACAACCACGTTCACATATCAAGCGGTGGCACATTTGTTAAAATCGGTTCAAAACCATTTGCACATTAAAAACAATGGACCAAATCGGATAAAAAATCAATATATATAGATAAACACAAGCCAAAAACATAATATTCACAAAAACAGCCCAATAGAGGTAGGTATAAAAATACCTCACCCCGCTAAACAAAAATATCAGTTGTCCTCAAATGTGAAGAAATAATAAAAAAGTCTAAAAATAACAGAAAGGGAGGCAAAAGAGTCATCCTGCTAGGCTAAGAGTGGGGTGAAGTCTGCATGTCGGTAACTCCCTCTGTATGGGCATCAGTGCCCAGCTCCACAACATTCCTGGCTCCACTAGAGCCCACCATAGATGTATCCCTGAGCGATACCAACATAGCTGTCTCTACCATGGCTCCCTCAAGATCAGCCAAATCATCATACACAACCTCACCTCTAAAACCCAAATGCTCTTCATCTGTCTCAGCCTCGGACTCAACATCTACATCATCAGCCCAAGTATCATCTCTGATGGTAGCCGAATGAACCTCAGAACTAGCTAGAATAGTATTGCTCGGCATATCAAGAATCTCTACTGTCCTATACAACATTGACAAATCAGTAGACTTCAACTCGTCCACACTTTTCCTTACCCCAGCAACCTCGACCTTCAAGTTCGTCACAACATCTGTAGCACCCTGGCTCTGCTCACAAGCCTCCACCCTTACTGTAAGGGCATCTAGTGCCAACTTGTGTCCCTAAATCAACGATCTATTTTCCCTCAACTCAGCCCTAATAGGAGGTAGGGCGGCAACAATCACCCGCTCTATCAACCCAGGTGCGATGGCCTCTACCTGGGAGGTATGCACATCCGTATATTAGGCCAGATGGCCCATCTTGTATAACATCGCCAGGGTGATAGGGGGTCGGGAGGCAGCAACAATAGGAGAAGAGGGAAGGGGTGCAACAGTAGTACTAGAAGTCTAAAAAATAGATGGGCAAAATGTACCTATGGTCCCACTGACCTGAGGGGGAATGATTGCCTTAGTCAGCAACATATCAATGTCGAACGCCAGAGATGTATCCACCGGGGTGGGTAGCCCTCTTCCTGTCGGCCTCATCGGAATGTACTCACCGTCAATACATCGGATGTCAGTAGAAGAGGTGGGTGTCACCTCCACATCCATCTTCTCAAATCTAGGGACACGGGCCTGCCTCCACAACTCAGTGATCAACACCAGAAATGGAAGTGACGTCTGGCTCTGCTTGGTCCTTATGGCCATCTCTTGCTCGATCAGTAACCCTAAAGTTAACTGCTATGTGGATATGATGGAACCAAGACAGGCAGTCTTCGGGTGGAGGAGGATGGACTCATCCTGTGATGGCATGATGCTGCTGCTAATGAACCCGAACCAATACCAAGTTGCTACATTCAGGTCCTTCTTCTCTATCAATGCACCAGCCTCTAACAACCTCTGGGTAACATCAGAAAGTAGGGGTGCCGACCAACCCTTTTGATCCTCCAGGGTCTTCTTCTTGATTAAATAGAGATAGTCATGCATGATATCCTGTGAGCACCCAAGTACAACATTTGTGTCCAAACTTCTGCCCTTCACTTTCTGGCCTCGAACCATAACCTCATCTACCGACTTGAGCATGCTTGCCTTCTTCTTCCCTTTAGGGACTATCTCTCTGTACGCGCATAAAACTCCTGGACCCAAGTAGGGATGTATGGGCCTCGAGTTTTTGTAAATACCTCAAACTTGTAGAACCTAAGAGTATTCCACACCTCAGGATGTCTGTCCACCACACCCTCTGTGGAAAACCGCTTTTCTTCCAATATTGTCCTCAAACCCTTTGCCTTTAGTTGGTTTAGTGACCGGGGAGGAGGACCCTGAACTGGTGGTGCCTTGACCACTGTCTGAGCTGCAAGAAGAGGAGCTAGCATCGGAGGCACCGAGATCCTAGACAGATCATTTAAAGATTTTGATTGTAGCTCAGCTCTCCTAGCCTATAATAACTGATCATCTTTCGGTTCGGAGATGGAAGTCAGAGAACAATCCTCAGAACCACCCTCGTTGTAAGAGGGAGTGAGGTATGTGTAATAAATTCCCTCACTATCGGAGCTCCCCTCGGCCGGTGTCAAATCACCGGTTGCCTTGCCCTATCCTTTAACTCTTTTTGGAGGGAGTTTTAATTGTAGCTGGGGCCCGGGAAGCAACTGCTTCCGCATTGATTGTAATCCCACCTGCCCACTTTTGGGGCGGTTTGTCTCTACCAACAACTTTGGGTCTAGACATACCTACAAAACAATGTGGAAAATGCTAGATAAATTTAAGAAACATTTCAAGAAAAAAATTGTAGGAAGACTCGCCGAACCGGTCGGTGAGTTGCCGAACCGGTCGGTGAGTTGCCGAACAACTTCTGTGAGCCAGGTCGGGCTCGCCGAAAGTTCTAGAACAAAAAATGCTCAAAAATCAATGTTGGTCGGCGATGTTCAGGGCCTTTCGATGGATCACTGACACCTTTCAGCAAACTAGAACTAGCTCGCCGAAAGTTCCAGAACAAATTAGTAATTTAGGGCGCAGAAAGGCGATTAGGAAGTACTTTCGGCGAGCAAATGCATGTCACCAAAAGTTATAGAACTCAAACTCAAAATTTAGAGAAATAAAAGGCGATCTAGGGGACATTAAGTGAATCACCGAACCACTCGACGAGCTCGACCCAGCTCGCTGAGTAGCCCAACGTGCCAGATTTTTGCCCCGTACTTAAAAATCAAGCCCGCAACCCACTAAAAAGAAATTAAACACTCACATTATGCAATTCACTCTAGACCCATAGGACCCATGCCCTCGGAGTACTCAGACTTCCCCTGATTTGGCCGAAATTGGCCAATTGATGTCTTTTGCCGTTAAGAACAACGTCAACCGCTCTATCATCGGGCAAAATTTGACAACTAGCATAATTTGGGGTTACTCAGACTTCACCTCGCTAGACCCACAAAATTTCCAATACAATCCAAAATAAATTCAATTTTAAGGACATGGGGATTTACCATTTATGACCAATTTATTATGATTTCAATTAAAGACGGACAAAAAAACTACCACACGTTGCACAAAACAACATTTAATACAGATAATGACTACAAAACCACAATTGCATTTGATTTCAACCAACTATAGAGCGGAGATTAGAAAATCAACCTTTGATTCCAAAAAAATTGAAACGCTAGGAAGTAATGTAATCCCAGAAATACACCGCGAGCAAATGATCCCAAGCAAAAAGTAAAAAAGATAAAACCAAAACTAAAATATAATTGGTTTTACGAGTATGGAAGTTAAAAACTATGAAAGTGAAGAGATTTTTGAATTTAAAATGTTTTGGCCTTTCAAAAATCTTCAGTTCGCGGGCCAGTAGGTGAAGTAAGTCGTGTTCGCCGACCCACTTGGCGACGTGCCGAGTATCCCTTTAACTTGCTTAGTTTTACAAAATCCCCAACAAACTGGGTGGTTCAAATGGCTGACAAAATTGGTCTCGCCGACCTGTTCGGTGAGCCGCCGACTTGGCTTTTGGCTCGCTTACTTCTCCTTTTCCCACACTTTCAACTTTTCAACCTGCACAAGCAACACCCATTATCCAAACAACAGTACTAAAAGCATTAAAGACTTTGGTTGCCTCCCAAGAAGTGCCTTATTTATCGTTATGGCACGACGTGGATACACTTTCAAGATTCATTTTTTTGGTTGGCCAAAGTGTCACTTGGTAGGCCCCCTTATGGCCTTGGGTTCAAATGACATGAAATTTGACCCATTTGCGTTTCCAATTTCTTGATAGACACTAAGTGAGAGGTGACCGTCTGATTGAGAGTTGAGACGTCATTCTTCATTTCTTTCAAAACTTTGTCCGACCTTTCCACCTTATTGAGAATGCGTGCAAACTTGTCTTCCATGCGAAAGTTCTCCAGGTCAGCCCTTTCCTCCTTAGGATTTTGACTTTCATTGGGTGAAACGTATATTTCCTTGTCCCCATCCCGTTCCTTCCAATTAGCTCCACGATCGCGCCATTCTTTGTCACGATCTCTCCATCCATAATCCATTTCTTTATTCCAACCTGGATTCCCTCCCGGTCTTGGATAGCTCAGACATAAACCACCACCTTTATTTTCAAGGAAGCTCACTTCCTCATTATATAGAGCCTGAAAATATGCCTCATTTGGGTTCACACCGCTAGCACCAATAGCATTTACATTTTTTGACGCACTTCCTACTATGGTTTTTGCTAAGATATCCAGTTGGGTCATCATTTTGGCCATATTTTTGTCTCAAACTTGGTCCTTCTCATTAGTGGTCTAGTTTCTAAAATTCCAATGTTGCTAAGTTTGACACTAACAGAAGGAGGAGGTTGACCCCTGCTGAAATGGATGAAAAGAGATCCAAGGGGTTCTGTTTTTTCTGTGATGAAAAATATAGTTTGGGGCACAAATGTAAAGCCTAGAGGCAATTGTATTCCCTTGAGCTAGAAGAAGAAGATTCAGCAGAGTTGACACAAGAGGAGGAAGGAGTAGATGAGGCAAAAGTATTGTTAGATGAAGAAGAGGTCATGGAGAGTTGTGAAATATGTTTCTAAGCCTTGAATGGGACTAGAGGGTACAAAACCTTGAGGATCCAGAGGTATACTGAAAAGAAGCCTATCATTGTCCTCATTGATTGTGGTTCCACCCACAATTACATCAATAAGAAGGCTGCTAGGAGAATAGGTTGACAGTTCCATGATATTAGCCCACATGATGTCTTTGTAGCATATGGGAGGGTAATATAATATGTTAAGGGGATCAACAAGTTCAAATGGATTATGCAGGGCACCATGTTCAAAGATGACTTCCTAGTATTGCCAATAGGAGGTTGTGATGTTGTTTTGGGTATCCAATGGTTGTGCAAACTTGGAGACATACAAATGAACTTTGGGAAGCTTCTGATGAAGTTTAAGTACCAAGGTAAGCCATTAACCTTGCGGTGGGTGAATGGATAAAGAGAGGTCACAATTGCTCATGTTTGTTCCAAGAAAAGTGTAAGGGTCAAAAGGTGCCAAGAAAGGTTCACACATCTCACAAGGTTGGCCAACAAAGAGGTATATTGTCAAATTGGTTAACTCTTCAAAATTCTTGCCTAAGATCATTTCAAGCGCCTGCATCACTCAATCAACTGAACCAACGGGGAAAATTCTAGGTGTCATCACACACAATGTTCAAAGTAATATCATCACACAAGGCATTGGTACCAATATCAAACAAGACTTCACACTTACTAGCTAGCATGCAATGTTCATTAGAACAAGCTCATTCGACAACCGGCTAGTCACAACGAGATGCTAAAAGTTCACTTATTGCCTATGTAACTTTGTTTGCCTCATCGTAGCCGCACATTCATTTCATTAAATTAGGAGCACTATTCAAGTCATCGGTATTTACCACAACCGACACTCAAATTATCACAAGAAAAACCACAATCACACAAAAAAGAGGTTGCAATTTTTTTTTCAATTAGGGCTTAAAACCATTTTCATTCAAAATAATAAGCCACAATCTAAAACATCCATAACAAAATTTAACAAATTCAACAACCAAGATAATATATATCAAATCCCAATATTCACAAAATAGTCATAAGACAATACGTGGGTACGAAAATACCTCACCCCACCCAACAAAAATAAGAAGTTATCCTCAAATGCAACTAAAACAACAGAATAGTAAAAAAACAAAAGAGAAGAAGGTAAACAGTCATCCTGCCAGGCTAAGCCTTGGGTGAAGCCTGCATCTTAGTCACTGCGTCTATCTGGGAATCAGTGCCCGGTGTCACACTCTGAGGTTGGGCTTCAGTGCCCGGTGTCTCATCAACCTTAGCTCAACTGGATCCCACCATAGAAGTATCTCTCAATGAGGCCTGAAAAACTGAATCTACCATAGCCTCCTCCAAGTCAGTCAACCCCTCAAAAATAGTCTCCTCCTGAACACTAAGCTTCACCTCGTCAGTCTAAGCCTCAGACTCTGCAGCCACATCATTAGCTCAAACCTCATTACTGGTGGTAGCCAGAGGCACATCAGAATGAGTTGGAATATTTGTGCTCGAGTCATCAGGGATCTCCATAGTCCAAAAAATCATAGACATATCAGTGGACTTCAACAGGTCCACATCTTTTCTCAACTCTGCAATTACGACCTTTAAGGTTGTCACCTTATTAGTAGCTCCTTGGCCTCCTTCACACACCTTTATCCACACTGTGGGGCATCAATATAAGCTATGAAAGGCGTCCATGCAGTAGTGAGAGCAATCTCAATCATCCCAAGAACGTCGACCTCTACACGGGAGGCACTGTTGAGTCCACAATTTGGACTCATTTAGGGCTTTGTTTTAATACATTTAGTGTCCTCAAATGCATATTTTGTGCCAATAACTGATGTAATTCCTTGAATTTCAAGTATTTGGATTGACGAACAAATCATAGGCACTAACGAGGAAAAACAAATAAGCCAGCCGGAAGAACGAAGAAAAGAAGGGCTGAGGATCACCTAAACCATTATGCAAGTCACCGATTGGTCAATGTCTCATCTAATGTTCCAGAGTGCCAAGCCCTGAAGGAGAAAATCAAGTGGGCAATAGAAATGAGCAGTCAACGAGTCACCGAATAGTTCTGTGATGCAGTGCTAGATTGCCCAAAGTTTCAGAATCTCAAGGATGCGGAAGGTCAAAGTAGAAAGGCGATGGAATGAACCAAAGGGCGGATCACAGAGTGGATCGGCGATCTTGACTAACTGCGCTGAATGTTCTTTCTCAACACAACTTTTGGCGACTATAAATACTTGTTTACATTTTTAGCTTATTAATCTTATCTTTTGTTGAATGACATTATTGTTCAGTTTTTGAAGTAGAGAGCTTAGAACTGAGTTTTTGGAGACATTTTTCCTGAGCTTTGAAGATTCTAAGATTTTCATTTCTAAGAAATTGGAAGTTGGTGTTGAACATTCGTCATCTTAGACCTTTGTAAAGACAATATTAATCCTACCCAGTTGATGGAAACACAACTTGGTAAAGATTTCTACATTTTTACTATGTCTAGCTAAACCCCCAATTCTTGGGGTGTGATTTTGTGATTATGGGTTGATTTAGCTGTTGGGTATTGTTAATTGATAGTGTCATTTCTGATTAAAAGTGATTTCATTTAGTAATTGTGGCTTAATCTAAAAGGTTGTAGTTCCAAATGCAACTCTACCTTCATGTTTTTGGCTTGCTCGAGAGAGGGGGTTTAAAACCAAGATTACCGTTTTGATAGTCTATGGATATTGGATTTTTATAGGTTTAGCTCGAGAGAGTGAATCCTAAACCCTTTTCCACACATTCAAATCGAGAGAGTGAATGGACTAAAGTGAAGGTTGTGCTTAATTGTTGCTTATTGGTGTTCGAGAGAAACCAATTTGATTTCGGGTACATTGTTCGAGAGAAAGTTTATCCCCACTAAAGTCTAGCTTATTCACTGATTTACAGATATTCAATATTAATTGCAATTACCCGTTTGTCTACCTTAGCTCATAATCCAATCACATACCATGAATCCCATCTGTATATTCGTAGGGTCGTGTTATTTGCTGTTTTAGTTGATAATCGAATACAAACCCCCCTGATATTTGACATTTGTGTCACCCCAAACTTGAATTATGTTTTTATTCGTAAATATTTTTAGATATAATTGACTTGAGCATATTCATGTTTTTCTATTGATTCTCAAGTACAAACCACTCCATGTGTGATTCGACCCCAACTCACTAGTTGGGTTATATTACTGATTAACGATCGTTGGCACTTAGTACTGGATGAAGTGTCCTGATACGTCAAATCAAAATGGCGCCGTCGCCAGGGAGTTGTGTAATTTGAGAATTTTTAGTTAAGTTAATTTTTGTTCTAGTTAGTCATAGTTGTACTTACTTAATTTTAGTTTTGTTTTGCCTGTCTGTGTGTTACAACATGAAGTATGAATGTAAATAGTAGCAATGGAAGCTAAGTGGGCCATCAAGATGACATCAGAAACCTCAATGATGCCAAAGAGCCTAATGCTAATGACCACCATCTCATGGGAGGTATTGGTGCCATTTATTTGCCTCCAGTCGAAGTGAATGTGGTGTTCCACATCACAAGTACAATGTTGCAACTCTTTCAATTGAAGGGGTTGTTCAGTGGTTTAGCTCATGAGGATCCCCATTAGCACATTAGAAATTTTGTTGATGTTTGCAGACCCTTATCTTTCAAGAATATCTCCTAAGTGTCAGTCTGGTTAAGGTTATTCCCATTCTCTTTGATGGGAGAAGGGTGTAAGTGGTTGGCAGAATTGCCACGTGAATCAATCACTTCGTGGGAGGAGTTGGTCACTGCATTTCAAGTGCGATTTTTCCCTCCTTCGAAGATGATGACTCTTCAGGACAACATTCATAGCTTTAAGCGGTTGGAGGGTGAGCCAATTCATGAAACTTGGCTGCAATTAAAGAAGTTGGTGCTCCAATTCCCAACTCATGGCTTGCTTGACAACGTGTTGCTGCAGTATTTTTACCGGAGCTTAGACTCGGTGAACAAGGGTGTTGCTGACCAACTTTCTTTAGGAGGTCTGATGCAGCAACCTTATGTGATAGTGGCTCAGCTCTTGGATGGCATGACTAAAATCAATCGGGCCTGGTACACCTGTGAAGATCAGGTCTCTCCTCTCACATTCAACTGACCAAAGAGCAGATGAAGAAAGACCAAGAGAGGGACCAGAACATGTCCAAGATCATGACACAACTTGAATTTTTGTCTAAAAATGTCATGGGGCCTGGTGCTTGAAGTGTCAATATCGTGGGTGTCGGGTGTGCTAATCCCGAGGAGGCAAAGTTAAGTCTTTGAATAATGAAGAGGTAAATTTCCTAGACAACCAAGGGAGTGGTTATATTTCAAACTACCCAAGGTAGGGTGGTAACTAAGATTAGAACGGGGATGAAGGTTGGAAGGATCGTGACAGAAAATGGAGGGACCGAAATCCTAATTGAAAAGATAAAGAGATGGATAGATATGTGCCTCCCCACAAGCGCCAAAAGCCAAAGGATTCAGAAGGTGGCAGGTCTAAGGATATGCTCTCTCGCATCCTTAACAAAGTTCAGGGGTCGGACAAGAATTTGAAAAAAATGAAAGAAGATGTGTCGACCCTTAGCAAAACTGTTACCTCCCACTCAGTATCGATCAAGCAGTTGGAGACCTAAATGGGTCATATCTCGTCTCATTTGAACCCGACACAGCAAGGGGGTTTGCCTAGTGATACTATGGCCAACCTCAAGAATGAGGTTTGAAGGTGGACTTGCGTCGTGCCACAAAGTTAACAAAGGTGCTACTTGGGAGGCAACCCAAGCTTTATTTTCTTTCTTTTTAAGTTTGAAATAATGGTGTGTTGAATATGCAGGACAAAGTGTGGAAAGTTTTTGAAAAGTGCAGGTTGGCAAGCTAAAGGTCCAGTCGGTGCATCACCGAAGAAGTCTGCGACCCCGACCTAGACCTACGTTGGACTCAAGGCAACTTTAAATTGGAGTTTGTAAAACTCGGTAAGCCCAAGAAAATATTGGTGAATCGTCGACCAGGTCGGCAATCATGATCTAGTCCTCCGTTTGGACCCCCAAATTTATTGGAGGTACTATAAAACTCGGTGATGTAAGTGACCAGTCGGAGTGATGCCGAGTGGTTCAGCGAGCACGACTAATGTAACCGAATGGGTGAGAACTGGACAAATTTTAAAAGGACAAAGGTTTAAACTTCCAACTCTTTCACTTTCCCTCACTTTTGATCTTCCGAAACTCACATTCCCCCCTTAGCTTTTATATTTTTCGCATTTCTACCATATTTTGGTCGTTGAAATTGTGTTCGGAGTGGATTGCATTGCCGCATAACATTCAATATTATTTTTATTGGGATTTAAGGTTGGTTTTATCAACCCCGTATTTATTTTTAAGAATTTGAACTCTTATGCAATGATTTTATCTTGTTGATATGTGTTGGGCCTCTCTGATAAGATTAGTTTGTTTGAATTCTTGTGTTAATTTAAAAATATTGCTCGTAGTGTGTATATTGTCGAATTCCCATAATTTTATGCCTTAAAAATGAATTAAATCTTATGGGGTTGTGCTTGCATGTTGTTAAGTTTAGTTGGGTGAAGTCTAAGTAACCCATCTTTGTGCGAAACAACGTAATTTGCCCAATGATAGAGCGGGTGACGTCATTCGTAAGGGCAAAAGTCATCAATTGGCTAAATTTGGCAAAACAGGGAGAAGTCTGAGTATCTCGGTGTAATGGGTGTTATGGGTCTTGTTTTAATTTGTGTTGTGCATGATTTGATTTTATTTTTGGGGGTTGCAGGGTTGAATTCGAGAAGTTGAGTTGAAAGTAGGCACGTTGGGTTGTTTGGCAAGTTGGGACGAGCTCACTTAACCACTCGGCGGTTCGCCGAAATTCCCCATCTCGCTTTTAATTTCATGGTTTATTTGATGTTGGGTTCTATAACTTTCGGTGAGAAGCCTGAGGTCACCGAAGGCACTTGGCGACTCGCCGAAAGTGTTCTTGATCGCCCTTTGTATGCACTACTGAACCTTTTTTGCACTGTACCTTTCGGCGGGATGACCCTTGCTCGCCGAATGTTGTTGGTGATTCGCTGAAACGCCTTTCCCATCACCGACTTGACAAATTTTTTTGAGAAATTTGAGCTAATTCTTTCGACGAGCTCGATCTAGCTTGCCAAAGCGAATCGGCGACTCGCTGACCTGTTCGGTGAGTCCGTCTGCAATTATTCTCCTGTTCTTTTCATTTATATATTTCTAACTTTTTCCCGTTGTTTTGCAGATATGGTAGGAACAAACATAGACATGCCACCCCGAAAAAGAGTATGGGGTATCACCATAAATGAGAGGGAGTCAAATCCTCCAAAGAAGGGCAGGCAAGAACTTCTACCAGGTAACAAAGGCAAGGGCAAGAGGCCTATGTCTGATAGGGGTACTACTGGCTCCCAGGCTGCTTTATCTGAGCAGGAGGACGACCAAACTTTACTGTCCCGGCAGGTTAAGGTCCGGGCTAGATCTCACCCTACGTCTGCCAGAGTCCCCTCAATTTCCACCCCAACAGGTTCAGTGCCAGCCCCAACACCTCTTGTGGCCCCTGTTCCACTTGTCCTCCCTCCACCTAGGGTTCTCTACAAATTGAAAGGCGATGGTTTGCAAACCATCCTATAGGAAAAGCTACTATCCACAGAGGCCCTGGAGGGAGAATACTCAGATATGAGGGACACCCTCCACTACAATAGGTTTGATCAGTTTACCAGATTCTGAGGTCCTTACATTCATTAATGGGTACGGGAGTTCTATAAAGTCTATGATGAATTGGTCATGAAGAGCAAGAAGAAGGTGAGCGAGTTCAGACCGGTGAAGTCACTCATGGTACGGGGTAAGGAAGTCGGGTGAAGTAGTTAGTATATTAACACTGTTTTGGAAAGAGTTTTGCATTCTACGCGCCCTTATGATGGATTTCCTATTGCTCAGTCCTTAGATGAATTAAAGGGCTGGTTGGCTCCATTATTTTCCGATACCACCCCGAGGTGGATCGAGGCATGGGCTCCCATAAAGAAGAGGGATTTGTGTATTGTTGCGCGTTTCTAGTTTGGCTTAATTAGCAGCACCATAATGCCATCCAAAAATGAGTCTATTATGCGCCATCCTAAGGTATCCTGCCTTGGAGCTATTATATCCCGGAGGAGCATCGACTTGGGACTCTTGATTGAGCAGGAGATGGCCATGCGGGCCAAGTAGAGGCAGACTTCTCTACCTTTCCCAGTCTTGATCACAGAGTTATGCCGGCGAGCTAGAGTTCCTCAGGATGATACGAGAGATATTGAGGTTACCTGTCTTCCTCCACTGATATCCGACGCATTAATGCTGAATACACTCGAGAGGAGGATGACAGGAGGAGAGCAACTCCGACAAATACTTCTCCGGAGGTTGATGTTGATTCTTTACGTGCAGAGGCATCTTTGCCTACTCCGATCTCCGGGCCTTCAGGTACTTCTGCCCCTTCCAATTCTTCACAGGTTCTGGGTACCTCAACCTCATCCCAGCCAGCCAAGATTACTCAGGCGATGATCCTGAAGATGGGGCATCTGGCATACTCAGCTGACGTGAGGACGACTCGGCTAGAGATATTTGTTCGCTTGATGATTGAGGCTGCTATTTTTGTTGTAGTGACCCCCTCCATACTTCTATTGACACTCTCACCACGAGAGTTGAGGCTTGTGAGAGCAGGTACGGGGATACCTCTAAGGTTACGACTTTGAAAGCCGAAGTTGCTGATCTGAGGAAGGATGTAGACTATCTTAAGTCTACTAATTTCACCTCATTACTGGAGGCTGCAGATGATTTGGACGCTCCCGAGATTCTTTTGTTTACCACCGGAGATGTACACAAGGATGAGGCAGCAGTTGATGAGCCAGATGCTGAGACCGACGAGGAGTAGATAGAGATAGGGGAGGAGAAAATATACAGAGACTTGCCCGATCTTGAAGAGATGATTATACAGTCAGTGATCTAGACATTGCTGATAGAGACATCCATGGTAGCTCCTTCTGAGGTGACTCCGATTATTGAGGTCCGAGTCAAGACTGATGCACAGGGCACTAATGCCAAGACCGATAGAGCGACTGTGTTGACAAGATCTCTTCTTCACCTCCCTCTCTATCTTTATTTATTTTGACTGTTGGATATTTTTGTTTGCATTTGAGGAAAAATGATTTTATTAGTGGTGGGGTGAGGCCTACCTTTTATGACCTTTTGTGAATATTGGTTTTGTTTATATATTTGATTTTTGAGCTATAATTGTGTTTTTACACTGCTTTTGTGGATGATTGAGCTTGTGGCTCTTTGTTTTAAATGACAAATGATTTTTGGACCCCTCCAAAAAAAATTGCAACCTCGTATTTCTGTTGAATGTGGTTGTTCTGTTGCAAATTTGAGTATCGGTTTTGATCAATACCGATGACTTTAATAGTGCTCATAATCAAACAAAAATGAATGTACGGCTACGATGAGTCCAAATGAAGTTGCATAGTCAATATGTTAACTTTTTGCATCTCTTTGTGACTAGCCAAGTATCAAATGTAGTTTCTTGTGATGAATATTGCACACTAGTGAAAGTGTGGAGTCTTGTTTGACATTGGTGTCACTACCTTATGTGATGATCTTACCGTAAAACATGTGTGATGACGCCTAGAATTTGCCATGTTGGTCCGGTTGACTAAGTGATGCGAACTCTTAAGATAATCTTAGGCAAATTTGAAGAGTGTGAAACAATTTGACATTATACCTCTTTGTGGCCTACCTTGTGAGTGTGTGAACCTCGCTTGAACACCCTTTGAGCCTTAACCCTTTCTTGGAAGAAACTTGAGGAAATTGTGCCCTTTTCTTGATCCATTACCCATAATCCTCTCATGATTTGTGGTTTGTTTGAATAGCCAACTTAGGCCAAAATCTTAAGTTGGCGGTGTGGTGAAAAGGGAAGGTAATTCAAGAAGTGCAAGAAATTCCCCGTTGACCCATGGTTTAACAAAAATGGAACCCCTCCATGTAAAAAAAAAAAAAAAAAGAGGAAAAAAAAATAATGAAAAAGTTGTGGAATAAAGTTGTGACAATGTAAAAAGAAAAGGGGATTCCAACAGTCCATGGAAGATGAATAATGAGGTGACTTGTGAGCACAAATGAAAATGATGAAGAAAAGGAAAGAAAGTGTTATTCACACCACATTTCATGAGGATAAAATTCATTGTGCCTAAATGACCATACCTTTGCACTCAGCCCCGTTACAAGCCTCGAAAAGACCTTTTTTATCTTGAGTGAGCTAAAACAAGTGTTAATTGGAAAATACGGGCAAACCTATGGGTGAAAGCATCATTGTGTTCATCCTAGTGAGTGTAAGCGTTGCATTTGATTCTGAAGCTTTAACTTGGTGAGCTATTATGTGTGAATATGGAATCATTCTTTGTGTGAGGGCAGTTGAACACTTTGATTGAGCTTGAACTTGCATTTGAGCGAGTTTTGTGAGCTTGAGATTCTTTGATAATGGTGAATCACAACATGAATCTTTGAGTGCACATTTGATCCTTGCATGAGTAAGTTGAGTCTTGTTGTGTGCATTCATGATTGAGTCTTCTGTAGCACTGTTTGAGACATCCTTTTTGAACTACTGAACTTGAGTTTTACTTAAGGACAAACAAAAGTTTAAGTTGAGGGTGTTGATGAATCCACGATTTGGACTCATTTAGGGTTTTTTAAATAGAATTAGTGTCCTCAAATGCATATTTTTTGCCATTAACTGATGTAAATCCTTGAATTTCAAGTGTTTGGATTGAGGAACAAAGCATGAGCACTAATGAGCAAAAAGGAACAAGGCAGCTGTAGGAACGAAGAAAAAAAAGGCCTGAGGATCGCCTAAACCATTAGGTGAGTCATCGATTGGTTAACGTCTCGCCTAATTTTCTATAGTGCCAAGCCCTGAAGGAGAAAATCAAGTGGGCAATAGAAAGGAGTAGTCGGCGAGTCGCCGAAAGGTTCTGCGTTGCAGTGCTAGATCGCCCAAAGTTACAGAACCTCAAGGATGTTGAAGGCCAAAGTAGAAAGGCGAAGGAATGGACCACAGGGCAGATCGCCGAGTGGATCGGTGATCCCGACTAACTGCGCTGAATGGTCCTTCACAACACAAGTTTTGGCGACTATAAATACTTGTTTAAATTTTTAGCTTATTAATCTTATCTTTTGTTGAATGACATTATTATTCAGTTTTTGAAGTAGAGAGCTTAGAACTGCGTTTTTGGATACATTTTTCCTTATCTTTGAAAATTCAAAGATTTCCATTTATAAGAAATTGGAAGTGGGTGTTGAAGATTCTTTATCTTAGACCTTTGTAAAGACAATATTAATCTTACCCAGTTGATAATGATTTATACCTTTTTACTATGTCTAGCTAAAACTCCAATTCTTGGGGTGTGATTATGTGATTATGGGTTGATTTAGCTATTGGGTATTGTTAATTGATAGTGTAATTATTGTTTAGAAGTGATTTCATTCAGTAATTGTGGCCTAATCTAAAGGATTGTAGTTGCAAATGTAACTCTACCTTCATGTTTTTGGATTCCTCGAGAGAGAGGTTTGAAAACAAAGATTACTGATTTGATAGTCTGTGGGTATAGGGTTATTATGGGTTCAGCTCGAGAGAGTGAATCCTAAACCCTTTTGCACACATTCAGCTCGAGAGAGTGAATGGACTAAAGTGAAGGTTGTGCTTAATTGTTGTATATTGGTGTTCGAGAGAAACCAATTTTATTGGGGGTAAATTGTTCGAGAGAAAGTTTATCCCCACTAAAGTCTAGCTTATTCACTGATTGACAACTATTCACTATTAATTACAATTACCCGGTTGTCTACCTTAGCTCATAATCCAATCACATCCCAAGAATCACGTCTCTATATTCCTATCTTCGTGTTATTTGCTATTTTAGTTGAAAATCGAATACAAACCTCCGTGATATTTGACACTTGTGTCACCCCAAACTTGAATTATGTTTTTATTCGGAAATGTTTTTAGTTATGATTGACTTGAGCATATTCATGCTTTTCTATTGATTCTCAAGTGCAAACCACTCCCTATGGTATTTGACCCCAACTCACTAGTTGGGTTATATTACTAACTAATGATCATTGACACTTAGTATTGGATGAAGTGTCCTGATACGTGAAATTAGGCATGCCCATTAGCAGTATGGGCCAGGTGCCCCATCTTGAGCAACATAGCCTATGTGATCGGAGGTTTGAAGGCAGTAGTACCAAAAACAAATCTAGTGGGAGGGGAAGAAGTAGAAGAACTCGGGGTCTCAGAAGGAGTGGAACTAGAAGTACCTAAATTCCTAGTGGCCAGAGTAGGCATGACTACCTCTGCAAGTAATGTATCAATATCAGTTCTCGGGGAAGTGTCCACCGGAGCTGCCCTCCGTCTCTCAGCCTTATACTTCTGGTACTCAGCCTCAATACGTCGGATGTCAGTAGAGGAGGTGGGTGTCACCTATACATCCGTGTTCTCATCTTGCAGAACACGGGCCCGTCTGCACAGCTCAGTGATCAACACCGAAAAAGGAAGAGATGTATAGCGCTGCTTGGCACTCTTGGCCATCTCCTACTGAATGATAGCACCTAAATTGAGGCTCTTCCCAGCAATAATATATCCAAGTCAAGCCGCCTTTGGGTGGCGGAGGATAGACTCGTTCTTTGACGGCATGATCCTACTACTAAAATACCTGAAACAAAACCTCGCTACCACATTGAGATTCTTATTCTCTATTGGAACTCCAGCCTCAATCCACCGAGGGGTAATGTAAAAACGAACAGGAGCCAGGCAATCTTTTGATGTCATCCAACGTCGTTGTCTTGATCATACTCTGGCAGTCATCTGTGATGTTATAAGTACATCCCAAGACGATGTTTATGACCTCATTATCACATTTCACCTTCTTGCCCCGGACAATCACAGAATCCACTTGTTTGAAGGTACTGGCCTTCCTCTTCCCTTGTAGTACCAAGTCTTCACACACCGAATAGAACTCCCAGACCCAATTAGGAATGTAGGGACCCCGGGGTTTAGTGAAAATGTAGAATTTGTGGAACTTAAGGGTGCTTCATATCTCCGGATACCTGTCCACCACACCATATATGGACAACCTCTTCTCCTCAATAATAGTTCTCAGTCCCTCGACTTTTAGTCTGTTGAGAGACCGGGGAGGAGGACCATGTACAGGTTGCACTGGGACCACAGTCTGAGTTGAAGCTAGGGGAGGAGGAGAAGTATGAGGCATCTGGATCCTAGACGGATCATGCATCCCTTTTGAGCGAAGTTCTGCTCTCCGGGCATGTAGAAGGTAGTCATCCACAGGATTAGAGATGGAAACCTGAGAATCGTGGGACTCTCCCTCATTATCTGATGAAGTTAGGTGAGTCTCGTAGACACCCTCACTGTCAGAGCTGACCTCCAGTGACTCCACCATGGGCGCATTCCCCTTTCCTTTGACATTTTTTTTTTCCTTTGCCTTGGATGCAGCAACATCCTCATTTATAACTACTCATTTTGCCTGCTTGCGGGGAGGCATGTCTATTCCTAAAACCTTGGGTCTAGCCATTTCTGCGAACCACATAGAAGAATGTTAGAAAAAGTTCATTAAAAATGCAGAAATTCAGTTGTAGAAAGACTCGCCAAACCATTCGGTTAGTCTCCGAGTCACTTTGACGAGCTAGATTGGGCACGCAGAAAGTACCAGTATAAATATTTCAAAAATCAAGATAGGTGGGTGATATTCAGGGCCATTTGACGAATCGCAGACACCTATTGGCGAGCAAGAAGTAGCTCGCCAAAAGGTTAGTGTATTTTTGGGGTTAGGGGCGCAGAAAGGACGATAAAGAAAACCTTTCGATGAGTCACCAAGTGAACTCGGTGAGCTCAGGCTTCCCGCCAAAAGTTACAAAACATAGTCAACCACAATTTTAAATTAAGGGCGATTTGAGTGAAACTTTGGAAAACCGCCGAACCACTTGGCGAGCTCGACACAGCTTGCCAAACAGCCCAACGTGCCAGTTTTCAATCACATTTCACAAAATCAAGCCTGTAGCCCCCGAATTCAAAAACAAACACATCCACTATTAAATTAACACTAGACCCATACTACCCATGCCCTCGGGGTACTCAGACTTCCCCAAATTAGGTCAAAATTTGCCATTTGATGACTTTTTCCCTAAACAATGACGTTAAATGCTCAATCATTGAGCAAATTGCGTCATTTAGAACAATTCCGGGTCACTAAGACTTTACTCCACTAGACCCATTATATTTACACCATAACCCACCAATTAAAACTCAATTTTACAAGCCAAAACACATGAATCAATCAATTTAAAGCACTTCGGCACACATTTCAATTCAAAACAGTCAAAAAAACACTTTAACATGATTATAACAATTACCCAACACACAACAACTACCATTTTACCTATTCCATTCAATTTCAACCACACTATTAAAGAATGGGGTCCGAAAAACCAACCATTATACTGAATTTCGAGTTTGAATAGCTAAGAGGCAAAGTTACACAATTCAGAAGGTCGATTTCATACAAAAAACTGGTAGAACAAAAAAATATGCAAGATTGAAAGTTTGGGTGAGAAGGTACGAGAGTTAGAGATGAGAGAATATGAAGGATGTTGAAATTTTAAACTATTTGACCTTTAAAACCTTTAAGTTCGCGGCACCATCGGTGGAATAAGTCATGCTCGCCAAACCACTCGGCGATGTGCCGAGTGTTTTTTACCTCACCGGCTTTTACAGAGCTCCCAACAATTTGGGTGTTCAAACGGTGGACAAAGTAGGGCTCGCCAACCTGTTCAGCGAGTCACCGAAAAAGCATTTACCCCGCCGAGTTTTATAGAGTTTCCCTTCAAGCTTGGTGGTTCCAACGGTGGTCCAAGACAGGGCTCACCGACATGTTCGATGTGCCTCCTACTGGACTCTTGCTCGCCAAACTACTCATTTTCCAACACTCTTCACTTTTAAACCTGCACAATTAACACCCATTATTCAAAATAAAAAACTAAAGCTTTAAAAACTTGGGTTGCCTTCTGAGAAGTGCCTTAGTTAGCATCGTGGCACGACGAGGATACCAAATCAAGCTTTATTTTTGCGGTTTGCCATTTTGTCACTAGGAAATTCCCCTTGTTGTCTTGGATTCAAATGAGATTTTTTTTTTACACATTTGGGTCTCCAACTACTTAATAGAGACAAAGTGATAAGTCACCGCCTGATTGAGAGTTAAGACATCCTATTTAATATTTTTCAACACTTTGTCTGACCCTTCAACTTTGTTGAGAATGTGTGAGAGCATATTTTTTGTACGGCCACCTTCACATTCCTTGGGCTTTTGACGCTCATGGGAGGGACGTACCTGTCCTTGTCACCCTCTATCACCTTCCAGGTGGTATTACGATCACTGCAATCTCTGTCACGGTCTCTCTAGCCCGCATCTCTTTTCCAAACTTGATTTTCACCCGGTCTTGTGTAGGTTGCATGATAGCCTCCTCCTTGATTGGCTAGGAAGTTCCCTTTCTCATTGTACAATGCTTCAAATTGTGCTTAATCGGGGTTTACTCCACAAACACCCACAACATTAACACTCTTTGTACCAACACCCATGACATTTTTAGCCAAGATATCCAATTGTGTCGTCATTTTGGCTATGTTTTGGTCTCTCTCTTGATCCTTTTTTATCTGCTCTTTTGTCATTCTAGAAGTGAGAGGAGATACTTGGTCTTCACGACTGTACTATGCCCTATTGATCTTTGTCATACAATGAAGGAGTTGAGATGCTACTTCATAGGGTTGCTGCATTATGCCACCAGGAACAAGTAGATTAATAACTCTTTTGTTCAACGAGTCGAGGCTCCTATAGAAGTATTGCAGCAGCACATCATTTGGAAGTCTATGAGTTGGGCATTGCAGCACCAACTTCTTAAACCTCAGCCACGTCTCGTGGATTGGCTCAGCTTCCAATCATTTAAAACCTTGGATGCTATCTCTGAGTGTCATCATCTTTGATGAGAGGAAGAATCTCACTTGGAATGTTGTGATCATCTCATTTCAAGAGGTAGTGGAGTCCCTCGGTAACTTAGATAACCATTTGGTAGCTTCACCCATCAAAGAGAATGTGAACAACCTAAAACAGACTGATTCTTGTGATATGTTCTTAAATGAGAACGAACCACAAATGTCCACAAATTTGTGAATATGCTCATGGGGATCCTCATGAGCGAGCCCCCCAAATAATCCTTTCAATTGTATGAGTTAAAGCATTGTGCTAGTGATGTGAAAACAATGTTTCCTTCAGTCGGAGGTAAACGAATGGCACCAACACCACTTAATTGGATTGGGTCATTCACATTTGGGTCATTTACATCATTGAGGTTCCTAATATCATTTTGGTGGCCCATTTAGCTACCATTACACACGTTTACGCTCATCTCTTCCTCTGTTTGACACAAGCAACCAAAAATAATAATAATGTAAATCGATTCAACTACAGCCAAAAAGATCACAATTCAACTTCAATAAAATAATTTCTAAACAACACCACTCCCCGGCAGCGGTGCCATTTTGATTAACGTTTCAAGCACACCTCATTAAGTTCTAGGTGCAAATGATTGTTAAGCAATATAAATCCCAACGAAGAGTTGGGGTTTAATGCACAGGGAGAGGTACGTGTTCAAATTCAGTTATGAAGTACAAATTTGGTCTAAATAGTTATAGGAATAGAAATTATTGAAAAATACATGTAAACAAGTCAAAAGGGGTGACAACAATCTTTAGATGGAGGTTTTGGTTTGCAATTATTAGCTATAACGCAGTCAAACAACGATGAAATAACAATATAGAGAGGAATTCTTGGGATATGATAGATTATAGGAAAATTTTGCTATATGCGTAATTGAAACTACTAATGAATAGCTAACTATCGGTGGGTAGGCTGGGCTATGAGTTAAATAGCTTTCTCTCGGACAACTACTTCGATTCAAGTGATTTCTCTCAAACATAAACAAGCTTAACAAATAAGAACAACCCACAACATTAATACATCCTCTCTCTCTAGCAAGATGGGTAGTATTTGGTTTGGGATTCACTCTTCCTAGTTGAATCCACATCAACCCAATATCTACAAACCATTAATAAAAAGCTTTGGTTCAAAAACCTCTTTCTCAACCAAGCTAAGAACTCAAAGTTAGAACTGCATTTGCAACTACAATTCATAAATAAAAACATAACTAATGATTAAACCCACTTCAATTTAGCATTTTAATTAGTAATAAACAATACCCATACTTTAGTTCAACCAATAATCATATAATCACACCCCAAGAATTGGGTTTTTAGCCACATCATAAAAACAATGGTTACCAAATGCATTAGCCATGATCTGGGTAAGAGTCTCCAAATCTTTACAATGATTTCTAAGAATGAAATTCAAAACCCCACTTGCAAATCCTCTAAAATTGTACAATTCGAACTCAAAAATCTAGAGAAAACTCTAAGTGTATAATGGGAACTGTAATATCTCGGAGAGCACTCCTCAAAATTACATTTAAAATCCAATTTATAGTTTCACAAAATTTGGCCTGAAAAGCCATTAGGCGAGGTAAGTCGGGATCGTCAGGGGTTCGGTGATCTGCCCTTTGCTCTCTTCCATCGCCTTTTCACATTGGTTCTCAGCATCCTCAAGTCCTTTAACTTTGGGCAACCCATTTTCACATCGCGGAACTGATCGACGATTCACCGACTGCCCATTTCTTTCACCGACTCAGTTTCTTCCCTCAGGGTTGGCACACTGGACCTTTACGCGGTCTGAAGAGCCACTCGGTGGTTCACCGAGTGGTGTTGGTGATTACTAGGATTGCTCTTCTTTACTTTTTCTGCTGGTTTTTTTCCTATTAGTGTCCTTACTTTGATCCTTAGTCCACATACCTAAAAATCCAGGCTTTAACATTAGTTTATAGCATAAATTAGGCATTTGAGGACACTAAAACTATCAAAACAAAGCCCTAAATGAGTCCAAATCTCGGAATTATCAGTTCTGAATAGTGACATGCACCAACCTAAAGTTTGTGTAACACTATAGATTTGAAAGAGGAAAAGTACAAACTTTTCAGACCTTCCAGATTTCATCCACGAAGGGCCAACCACTGCCTTTGGTATGGGCCACAAATCGTAGGTGGCTTCGTGCATTGGCCTCTTAGAAAATGTCTAGGCATGGACAACGAAGGGACCTACGGACTGTAAGTGGGTCCACGCCCCATGGTCCAGCCCTCCGTCGATTGGCCAAAAGTTTTTGGCAAGGAACCACGACCAACCAGGAAGGACTGTAGGTCAGTCGACGGTCCGTCAGTGTCACGACCCAAGGGTACACTCTAGACGTATCAATGCTTACTCAACCCCGAAGGGGTCTCATACAAGCCCGTTAACATATCATAATGTAAAGCAAAAGAAAAGTGCAGAAATTTTAAAACATTTTTCAATACAATTGAAGTCTCATAAAATGAAGCGGAAGTCTTTTAACATTGTATCAATCCATCTAAACACACATTGAATAAATCTTGGGACACAACCCATACAATAGTTCTAAACATAAAAGAAAGACATAAAGGAAAGGTGATCACATCCTCGATGCTATGAGGACTCACCAAGTCTTCAACACGTTGGTCTACTAGAAACCTAGCCACCATAATGGAACTCAATATCTCCGGATCCTACATTTGATAAGAATGTAGTCAAGAGTATGTGTTAGTACAAAATGTATGGAATATGATAGCTAGCATAACATCATAAGACCATAACAACATAGTCATCCTCATAAGCTTCGATATAGACATAATATAAGCATTAGTCAACATAAGGCATAATCCATAACAAAGGAGATACAACATATTCATAAGCATAGTAAATCCCTAGATCTTAATAATCATAAGCGAACTACTTCTCCAGTAACCTGAAAGCATACTTGTCTAATGCATGAATAAGACTCCATAATCTCATCCACGCTAAGTACTACTTCTAGACCATCATAATTATCTTTTGATCTCATCCTTAGCATAATCCTCATGGACAAGGGAACCTTCACTCTTAGTCAAACATGTCAAAGAAGGAAATTTTAGCAACAATCCCACCAAACATACAACATATAAGAGAAACACTTCATAACTAACTTCAGGTCATACTTGTGCAATGCATGGATAAGACCCCATAATCCCACCCATTGTATGTACCACTTTAGGTCATCATAGTCATATTGATCATCTCTTTCGATCTCATATTTAGCTCGTCTTTCATAAACAAGGGGATCACCTCAAGTCATACATATCATGGAAGGCCT
The DNA here is from genome assembly GCA_029582685.1 of Solanum piurae. NCBI lineage: Eukaryota > Viridiplantae > Streptophyta > Magnoliopsida > Solanales > Solanaceae > Solanum > Solanum piurae. The sequence goes on along the minus strand of JAJOOO010022855.1, from coordinate 7,216 downwards.
ATCAAACTACAATCCATACAATTCAGTGTTCATAACATAATTCATATTAAGGAATCATAGGTATTCCCCTCCATATTAATTTTAAGGGATCATAGGTATTCGCCTCCATGTCCATCCTAGGGTGTAATGTAGGTCTTAGCCTCCACATCACTTAATAAGGATCATAGGTAATTGCTTCCATGTCTATAATAATAAGATATATGTTTTTGCCTCCATATCAACATAAAGATTAATGGGTAATCACCTCTTGCCTTGCCTTATAAGTCACATATATAAAGGGTAGTCACATCACACTCCTCATCATATGACATGGGTAATCACCTCATGTTTTTTAACTTAGGAATAGGATAAATCACCTCACATCCTTCTCATATAAAGGTCTTTGGGGAATCACCACAAACCTCATCACATTTCATAGTCCTTGGACTTAGATTCATTTTAGGTGAGCAAACCTTTCAACCTAGAATCATTCTATGTGAGAGAACCATTCATATCATATAATTTGCATGCTTAAGTGTGTATATGAGAATAACCTTTTACAACACAACAATTACATCATAATCATCAACACTTCACTCTCAATGTATTCTTAAATCATATACATAGATTTCATAAACATGCATAATATCATATCTTGCCTTTTCAAGGGTCAAGGCTCATATCAAATAAACACATCTGGAATTACTACATTAGACATGGATACTATCATAACTCATGTGATTCTATCACTTCATACATTCAAACATTCATAAGGTAGGTTAGGTGGGTAAAGTCCTTCCACAACAATTCCCATTAGGATTCACCGGATTTACAACCTCTCTATTTGCTTGAGTCGCCAAACCTTGAGCCAACATTTGAGAAGTTGACCTAACCTCCTTATTTATCATATTCTCATCCAAAGGATCCACTAGAGCTTGAGGATCTTGAGGAGGAGCTCCTACTTCCACATTCTCCCTCACATTACTTTTAGTATAAGCCCTTCAAGAAGACATAACTCGAAGAGCATAAGGTAAGGATTAGAAGAGACACTATATAGAGTTAAACTCTATGGCACAACTTTAAGAGTAATGAAATAAGTGGAGTTTCTTAATCATCTTGTAGACTATCATTCATAAATGGGGCACGCTTCACACTCATGAACAAGACTCTACTAGATGTGGCATATGAGATATCATCCTTGGACCATTCTAAATCTTGTGCTCTGATTACCAAATTTGTCATGACCTAGGGGTACCCCTAGATGTAACATGGCATATAGAACCCCAAAGGACTCCATACAAGTCACTTAGTCCTCATAACATAAAGTAGTAAAACAATAAAGAGTGAAACATCATTTAAGTCCAAAATAATTTCATAGAAAAGGGAAAGTCTAACTCATGTCTCAACATAGCTATCTATTACAATCGAATGAAAGTGGGACCCTACATTTGGGAGAATGTAGGAAAGAGTATGAGTTAGTATAAAAATGCACTAAATATGATAACTATGCATAAAAACATTTAAAGCATGCCATGAAAGATATTTGATTTCATGATTGTGAAATTTACCAAGTTTAAACATCACAATAGGAATAGTTGGAAAACATAGGTCATAACATCATCGTCAACGCAGGCTACATAATATTTAAGTCTTTGAACAGATATGAGATAGTTATTTAAGTAACCTTAGTTGATTAATCAATTTGTTGTGGGAGAATTAGCCTTATCCGTCATAGAGACCATGTGAGCTAAAAGATGATCAGCAGTGTCTCCCACACCAAAAATGGTTCTTCTACTAGCCTAAGGTAGAACCATGAACTTCTAGCTTAAGTGGATCCACTAGCTAATCAACCTATGGGGGAATATAGTTATGGGATAAAGAGATTGGTACTACAACTCTGGCCTCCAATATCGGGAGAGATTTCATGTCAATGTCAGTATCCACTCGGTGCTAAGCATAACTCCCAGAGAATAGTATTTTCTTACTTATTCTCATTATCCATGGAAAGTCAAGTAATCATGTCAACCCAAACTAGTTCATTACGATAGCTCTTATCCATTGATTCAATTGGGTGAGCATAGCCTTTAAACCTAAGAATCCTTTCTATGTGAGAAACCTTTCATATCATGGTTGTAAGTGTTTGATTAGAGTATCCTTTCAACAACACAGCAACAACAACAACGTTGATACTTTACTCTCAAAGCACCCTTAATTGCATTTACCACTACAATAATTCGATTATCAGGGACGAATAATTTCTTCATTTATAAATAAAATTTCGTCACTTAAAATCTTGTGTGACGAAAAAATTTCGTCAATCAGTAGTCACTAAACGTGTGTCGCTAAAAGTATACAAAGACGATTTAGTGCTTCATTGCTAAAAGTATTATATTAACTGCAACAAGAAAAATCATCTACAAATGCATTAATATTTGTGACGAATTTATTTGTCATAAAAAGTATAATTTTATTGTAGTTAATAGTATGTTTTGTCACTAAAAATGTTATTACTTCAACAAAATTATGTCTTCACGAATTATTTAGTTCAATTAGTGAAGACATTAATTGTATCTAAAGTTATATGTATTTCTTAGTAGAACAAATGTAGTTTCGTCACTAATGACTACTTTTTATTACAAAAGAATATTTTGTCCTTAAATGTATAAATTAGGGACAATTATATTATTATAAAAAACTTAATCATTTTGTGGTTAAATCTATCATTTTTTCACTAAAAGTATTATTTTTACTTACAATATATATTGTGATTATAAGTTATCATGATTAGTGACAATTGCAATTCTCATAACATAAAAAAATAATTCGTATTCAATAAAAAAGAGGTACTAGGACAATACATTTTTTGTCACTAAATTTAGTGAACTTGTAATGAAATAATTTATTTCGTGACGATAAAATTGTGTGAATAATTTATTTGTAGTTGAAAAGTTTAATATAGTCATTGCTAGAAATTACTTTTGATGATAAAATATTTTGTCACTAATTACAAATAAATAATGACAATTAATTATTTTATATTGGTATTATTTATTAAATTAGAGTTGCATAAATTTAAAACTAAACAATAAAATATGCTAGATAATAATAAAATTCAGCCATTATCATATAATTAAAACAACTAAAATTATATTGAGATGATATCTCATTATAAATTCCTTAAATAAAAGTAACATATGTCCAATAACAAGAAAATCTAACTGAAATATACTATATATTACTCCTAAAATTAGACAAATAATTAAAAGTTCCTTCCAAAGTAGCAAAAATGTGGTGACACATAGCTATCAATTTATTTTGATTCAATTCTCCTCGTTTAGACCTGTGAAAAAAGAGAAAAGAACAAAATTAAGATTTCATTTAAAGTATTTATGAAAAGTTTAAAATTAAAATATACAACATAATTTGTCTTTCTTATGTTATAATGCCCAGCTTTATAAGATTATTTGATAGATTGTCCCTGGTATTACAATTCAATTTCTTCTATTTGGGAAAAGTTCTATTCAGTCTCATTTTTAGATACGACAACTACTTTTCTTCTAAAACAAATATGATTGATTGTAAACTATAATAAGTAATAATAATAATAATAATAATAATAATAATAGGATTTATGCTCTTTGGGTGGGGGTTGATGTTTACTTTTTGATTTATTAGTTTATCCAAATGGACTTCATTTTGTTTTAGTTAATAATCAGTACAAGTGAGGCTTTGCCCTCATGGTTTGTCCTACTTACCAAGCACAATAGTTCCATTATGATATAAGCAATCAATTTTTTTTGCACTTCTCTGTACAAAGTTACTCAGCCCTATATATGTTCCTCCAAAGCATTTGCTTCAATAAAATTTCCTATTTTAGTCTAAGACTAAGACCAAACCTCTTTACAATCTATATGAAGTATTTAAGCTACAAAACTCATAAGTTAATCTCTTGCTCAGTTAGGGTACTAAGTAAATCTGCTTATAACTACTTGTAATTAAACAGTAAAAGGAATCACCTTTTATCATGCATAACCAGAAAGCTCCTGTAGATAGCAGCTGGTACTGGAGGAAGATTCACACCATCAGAGAAAAAATGTGACATTGGTATATGCAAGAAGGGTACAGGCTGACTAAGGGAGGTGAATCCTCAATCACAAGGAGTTATATTGATATAAACATAGATTTATTCTATGGTTAACTGTCCAAGATAGATTGCTAACTAAGGAAAGGCTGATGAAGATGAACATCTAAGTGGAGAAAGTTAATTGTTGTTTATGTGATGCTCAGAAGCTGGAGACAGTCAAACACTTGTTCAGTGAATGCTCATGGATCACTGAGGTCAAAAGGGGTGTTGAACAGTGTACATGCTTGCCTATACAAGTGGGGGAGGTGAGGGAAGTTAAGTTGAAATTAAAAGGAAGAAACGAAAGTCGTTTTAGAAACAATTCATAGCTGCGAGTTGGGGGCAATGATCTACCATACTCAGAGAGCCCAGAACTAAAAACTTTTCAAAGGAGTACATATACAAACAATTGAGATACACACACAAATTAATAGGAAGATTTTACATAGAATATACCTACTTAGTTCATCAAAGGGAGCTTGCAGATGTAATGTTTTTCTGTAAAGGCTGAAAGTGTATATACTTTTGTGCCTTGTTGGAGGCTTGAGATGCAGTTGTTCTTCTCAAGGGCCCTTTAGGTGTATGTTTTCATTTTAGTAATGGTAATGTTTAGATAGTTACAGAAAAAGAGATATAACATTATATTTCTTTTGATCTCCTACTCTCCTCAAGTTGTTGACTACCACATCATCTAGTAATGTACTAATGAACTTTGCATTTACAATGTAACACACCTCCAAGACAACTCTAAGGAGTAATATAAACTTTAACAATAAAAACATTCTAATTAAGAGATTAATGAATACTATCATGGATAATAAGAGATCCCAAAAGTAACAACCAAGTCTAAACATGATTTTTATTATTACTAAGAACTCTAACAACAATTTCCAGGACCTTCCTTTGGAGGGTAACGGTAAAGGAAACAAGTTTTTCCTAGTTAAATGATCTAATATGTTTGGACTAAAGCTGCAAGGGGGCTTGAAAATAAGGGACCACTGTGACACTTGCAGTATTTGGTTTCAAGGAATTGGTTGTCCTAATATGAGTTGTTTACAACTACTACATCATATACATACAGAGACACCCCCACTTTATGTCAATCTTCATTTTCTTGACATCCTACCAAACTATTTGCCTCATATTATCAAATTTCTCTATAAAAAATTAAGAAAGAGCGTACCAAACAATCACAAAATGAACAAATGCATTAGCAACAAGGAGTAAGCGACTGATAAAGATAGTAATTGTAACTCTATAAAGTTCATATCCTACTCACATGGTCTTAAAAGCTACAAAATTTTGTAATAAGAAGGAAAGCTCCTCTTAATCTCTAGCTACTATCAATGCTTCCCTCTATAATGTACTATATCATTTTCTACACTTTTTTAAGTAACATCAGGAAGCAACTGAAATTTAAAGTATTGGGCATGCCTAATATTGATCTATTTTAGGTAAGGTATTAACTTGTACATCATGATATAATGAATTGGTATAGGCTACAACTTATTAAATATGAAGTTTGAGTTAGCAAAATAAAAATAAAAATATACCTTAAGTAAGCCTTCTGATGGAGTGTTGCATCATAAAAAAATATATGCAAAGATAGACACTAAATATTACATATTTATATATTTATTAAAAAATCAAATAGAAAATATCATATAAGTTTGCATAACTTCTAACCTTGATGGCAATGAGCGAGCAAAGAGTTGTATCTTCCTAAACATATCTTCTTGGTGTGCTACTACAATGCCCAACTGAGAATTTAATGCTTTTATTTGTGATTGCTGATGAGTCCACAGTTTGGACTTATTTAGGAGTTTATTTTAATAGAGTTAGTGTCCTCAAATGCATATTTTGTTCCAATAACTTATGTAAATCCTTGAATTCCAGGTATTTGGACTTATGGACAAAGCATGGACACTATTGAGCAAAAAGGGACAAGGCAGCTAAAAGAACGAAGAAAAGAAGGCGTGAGGATCGCCTAAACCATTGGGCGAGTCGGCGAATGGCCATGGTCTCGTCTAATGTTTCAGTGTACCAAGACCTGAAGGAGAAAATCAAGTTGGTGATATAAAAGAGCAGTTGGCGAGTCGCCGAACAATTCCGTGATGTAGTGTCTTATCGCCCAAAGTTACAGAACTTCAAGGATGTTGAAGGCAAAAGAAAAACGGCGATACAAATGACCAAAGGGCGGATCGCCGAGTGGATCGACGATCCTGATTTACTGTGCCGAGTGGTCTTTCACAGCACATTTATTTGACAACTATAAATACTTGTTTGAATTTTTAGTTTAGAATACAATTTTAGAATATCAAGTTTATTATTCAGTTTTAGAACTTAGAACTGTTTTTGGAGACATTTTTCCTTAGCCTTGAAGATTTGAAGATTTCCATTTCTAAGAAATTAGAAGTGGGTATTGAAGATTCTTCATCTTAGACATTTGTAAAGACAATATTAATCGTACTCAGTTGATGGAAACACAATTTGGTATCGATTTCTGCCTTTTTACTATGTCTTAGGATGTGATTATGGGTTGATTTAACTGCTGGGTATTATTAATTGATAGTTTATTTGCTGTTTAAAAGTGATTGTGTTTAGTAGTTGTGGTTGAATTTAATGGGTTGTAGTTGCAAATACAATCTTAACGTCCTATTTTTGGCTAGCTCGAGAGAGAGGTTTTAAAACCAAAACTATTGAATCGAAGGTCTGTGATTATTGGGTTGTCATGGGTTCTGCTCGAGCGAGTGGATCCTAAACCCTTTCCCACACATTCAGTTCGAGAGAGTGAATGGACTAAAGTGAAGGTTGTACTTCATTGTTGTTTATTGGTGTACGAGAAAAACCAATTTGATTCGGGGTAAATTGTTCGAGAGAAAATTTATCCCCACTAAAGTCTAGCTTATTCACTGATTTACAACAATTTACTATTTATTGCAATTATCCGATTGTTTACCTTAGCCCATAATCCGATCACATCCCAACAATCCCGTCTCCATATTCATATTTTCATATTTTTAGCTGTTTTTAGTTGATAATTGACTACAACCCCCCCCCCCTTGATATTTGACACTTGTGTCATCCCAAACTTGAATTTTGTTTTTCTTAGTA
>JAJOOO010022845.1:0-17332 GCA_029582685.1 Solanum piurae | reverse complement strand
AAAAAAATTAAAACAATAATTATAAAAACCAAATTCATGTACTACGTGAAGCTAATCAATTAGTAATGTTTTTGACAAACAATTGGTTGTGCTTTTGTTTGCTTATAAATGGGTTTGGGCAAAAAAGTGTTTAAGTGGGTTATTTTGGGTGTTGGTTTGGACAAAAGGATATGGGTACTTCAAATTAATCTCAACCCTCCACTTGTCTATTTTAAGATTGAGATTCAAATATTTAACGGATGATGGGTTTATTTGGCCCAAAATATAACGATAAGGGTATATTTGGACCGAAAGTATAACGAGGGGTATATGTAAACTATTTGCAATAGTACAGGGGTATATTTGACCCTTTTCCGTTTTGAAAATCCTTAATAACTCTTGTAATTAAGGAAATCCGTTACAACCTATTAATTTAAATAAATAAAATATGTATTTTAATTTTAAAATTCATCAGATACATGTATCTCGCGGATTCAGACTCATGTATCCTAAACACGAAATATGATAGAGGAAGTAATATTTGAAACTATTGGGAATCTTAGTAATTAGGACCTAAACTAGTGAGATTTATGTAGTTTGCCCTTTAAATATTATTAACCCAATAAACCCAATAGTAATAAATCAATAGCATTTTTTTCAGTTCGGTTTTTGCATACCCCTACTTGGCACAAAGATTAAAAAGTAGTAAATGATCGGGGTAATTTTACCAAACCACCATTATTAAATATAAGTCATCTAAACATTGTAAAATAAATAGTATTTAATAGCAAGGATAAAATAGACACAACATGGTAATTATTCATTGATTTTATAAACAAAACAAGTATTGTTGAACATCTCAAAATAATATAGCGGACAAGTAAAAATGGATCGAGGGAGTAATTTATTCAAGTTTATAAATGAGGATAAGCATTTTAAAAGTTAATTATGGTGTGTATAAATGAGGATAAACATTTTAATTATTTAATTATAAATTAAAGATTAATATATATGCTTTGAAGGCACATATTTTTTTTATAGAAATTAATTTTAACGTCGATATGCTGAATATATTAATGTTGTAAAAATTTATCCACACATGCTGTATACATCAAACTAATGTAATTTCCATGGTTATGTGACTTAAAGAAATAAACATATGTTAATTAATTAAGGTTAAGTAAAATGAATCATAAATTCAAACACATGATATGCATATATTGGGTTGGTGTATACACCAGATACAAGTAACTTTTACTCTTTTAATATCCTTAATCCTTTTTAGTTGTCATATATGCTAAAAATAGTTATTTTAAAATATTTTTCAATTTAAAAAATTAAGAGACTGTTAATTATTATTTTTTCCAACTTTTCTCTTTAACATTTTTTTTTTTTAGAATTAAAGACACATCAAGAGATAAAGATTAAAATATTAATAAAAAATATATTCTTCAATCACATCTTAATTTTGTTTTTTTTGTTTTCTTCAACTAAAAAGGAACAGAGAGAGTAAATTATAAATTCTATACGAAAAAAATACATAAAATAGTAATAAACATCAAAATAGATATAATATTTATTTAAATGATAAATAACATTTTTACTTGATCCAAATATTATGTTTTGATGCATCTAATCTAGTATTTGTTTAAAGCTATAACTAAATTAAATTGCGTTTAAATAAAATAATTTTTAATGAAATAATTTAATCTTTTAAAAGTCATAAAATTCGATAAACATAATTGATCCTCATAGAACTATTTTTTAAAGAGAATTCAATATCATAGTTTGACAATAATATGAATGCCACCTTTCACATTCCTATTGGAATGTTTACTTACAATGAAAATGAAAAGAATAATATTATAAGCTAATTTTTATTTATTTATATAAGGTAAATTTTTAATAAATTTTAACATCCTAAAATATTAGGAATTCATACATACTTCAAAATAAGGAAGAATTAATATCAAAATTTTAGTTGGTTTCAAAGTTATAAATATTAGAATAGTAATTAAATGATAATTAATTGAGGATAATAGTAAATATCGATTTTTATCTTTTGTGAATTTTTTTAATGAAGAGCAAAAAGTTCAATTAATATTTCTAAGAACCTACTTATTTTAAAACTACATATATAAGCTTCATGTATTACAAATAAGTATATGCTCTAAATAAATAATTTTTGTTAATTAACAATATATACACATTTTTATATAAGATTATTTGATTCTTCTTATTGGTATAAAATCTGAACTAAATAATTAAATATCAGGCCTCCTCCCTAAATTTTGATTTAGGCCCCCAATTTTATTGAGTCGGCCCTGTATTTATCTTACTTACAATATTTTCTCTCTTCTTCTTGATTTTATTGTAAACTTTAAAATTTAAGAATAGGCTCACTGTCTTTTGAAATATTATTTTAAGCTTTCAATAACTACAATATTAGTAACTTTAAAATATAATTACTAAGACTAATTTAGTAAAATGAATCTCTACATACAAATATCATTAAATTTATATATATAGAAATGTTTTTTGCAAAAAAATATTTGAAATGATGTTCATTTTGAATGTACTTTAATACAATTTCAAAAGTAAAAAGTGAGTTAAAAAACATATCATAATATGCTCTTCAAAATTGAAATATACCTTCAAATTGAAAAAAACAGTTGTAATTCAATAAACATCAATTTTAAAATAAAGTAATAAATAAATAATTTTTATGTTTAAATGGATCATAAAAGTAGAAGTAAAAAAGAAGTGAATTAGGAAGATGAAAATTTTAAAATACGATAAATGAAAAATGATTTAATCCTACGATACAAATACGAATTATATTCGTATTTAAATTTGACTATTAATATTTTATGTAATTATTTAATCATAAAAAATTAATTATAAATTTAATTTATATTATAAAATTGAAGAGTAATTGAATTGGTTTCCAAACATTTTTTTAAAAAAAAAAAGAAAAGTCGAGGAGAAAAAGAAGAAGAAAGAGAAGAGCATGAAAGACAACAAAAGGCAAAGAAACGAAAATAAAGTATGGGTCCCATAGATCAGAATATAATTGCAATAAAAAATAAGAGTTTTTGGCTTAAAACATCCTTAAACTATACTCCAAATTTAAATTACATCCTTAAATTATCTTTCTTAACAAAAAAACATCCTCCAAGTATTTAAAACTTAACAAGTTCCATCCTTCTATTAAAATTTGTCAAAAAATTAGTGAATACCACCAAAAATATATGCAATTCATACTATTCTCATTAATTTTTTTCTTCTATAATTTCATTACCGGTTGGAAAAAGCTCCAAAAAAAAGAAATTAAAATTCATTGAAACCATTGTTTCATTTGTTTGTGTTAAAAAAATAATATTAGGGCGGTGTAAACCTACGAGGAAACATGATCTACTCTTCTCCTTTACCAACTGAATAGAGTTGGAGCTTGATTTAACACCATTTTCACCTTATGCAAAGTCAAAATATCATTAAATAAACAGCGGGATAAATTGATAGTTGAGGTGATCAAGATTCAACTAATTTTGATCTCTAACGCTCAAGTTTCATTCTCCGTTATAAGAAGTAAAAAATATCCGATCGACACCACTTCTTGCTGATACAATGAGAAGAAAACATATCAACTGCTAATTCTTTGATAAATCAAATAAAAATAAATGAAAACAAAATTGCTAATCAAAAGGAAGACATAATGCCAAACGTTGTTGCTAAAAAATCATGATAATATTTTAGATGTATTTTGAATGAAGAGAATTGGTTTATTGGAGTGATTTAGAGAGTTTTGTTGAGAGTAGTATGAAAGGTACACATTTTTATGAAAAATTTGTTAATTTTTGACAAATTAAACAAAAGAATGAAATTTGTTTAATTTTAAATAATTGAGGGATGTTTTCTGTTGAGAAGAATAATTTAAGAATGTAATTTAAGTTGGTGATATTGTTTAAGAATGTTTTTGGCCAAAATTAATACAAGTTGTACCTCACACAACTAATACAAGTTGTACCTCACCCATAATACTCAAATCAAAAGAACAAACCCCTCAATAAAGAATTGGGCCACAGATGTAAAGTGAGCTTTCAGTCTGAACACAAAAAATTATTTGAGCCTGACACAACACTATTGTTATAGGAAAAATTACATATATATACACACCTTTTCTTTTCTTATTTTTCATTATTCCCCACTTTTTTAAAATATTACATAAATCCCTTATTTCTCCCCAATTCTTCAATTTTTCGGATACATAAATATCTCCACCCAAAATCAAGTTTACCCACTCCTTTTTTAATTCCTTTAATCTCTCCCTAGTTTCACTCCACATACTTATCAGTTATAATTTTCATATCAATTTGATTTTAAAAATATTTCTCTCTCCACTCAATCAAATTCAAACTACTCAATATGTACTTTTCTCTTCTCTGCCGCATCAAGCGCTCAATAACAAAATTTTATTCTTTAACATGTTCTCTCTTACTAATGAATAGTTTCTCATGATTCTTACTAAAAAATGTATCATGAGATCTATTATTAAGCAATATGCAAACAATGCATATATATCATTTATGTGTCTTTTTTTAGTTTCGAATTTTCATTCTCTTTTAGGATTTTTGGTGATAAGGTAGTTTCAAAAATAGTGTTTCTGCTTCTCCGTATTACCGTTCATTGTTTTTTCTTCTAATTTTTTATCTCATGATACATAAGAGATGATGCCCCTTCTTTTAGTATTGAGAGTACCCATTTAACCTTACCTAATATTGATCACCCAATTAGTCGAGGAAGGATCCATCTACGACTTCAAAATCGAATGTGGAAAAACGCCTAATAAGGGGGAGAAGGTGGAGTTGTTGGTGGCTCTGGTAAGGACTTTAGGTCGAGATATATGGGTGACGCTATTGTTGAAAGTGGAAAAAAATTGTGGGAGTTGATACAAAGCAAATGAGAAAGTGTAGAATAATTTCTTTACCATCTTTTTTGCTTTCAGCAGATCAGATTGTTGATTTTTTTTTTGATTTTTTTGTTCATATTTTTTTGATACATATGGGTTAAGATTTTTAATGTATCTAGTTGTTTTTGTTTCTTAAATTAATGTATGATGTCTTTGTTTTAACATTATGATGCATTGCAATTTCATCATGCACCTGTTTAAATATTAGTTTTAATACATAATCTTAATTTATTGAAATGCAAATTAGATATATCTTGTTCATAGTTATATACTTGGTACATAATTATTACAAATTTTATTATCTTTTACTATCAGATACATTTACTCAAACTATTCAACTAGAAGGTCATGTATATGTATACATTATCAAATATCATTGTTGATACATAAACACTAATATTCTTATAACAATATTCGTTTGTATCAACTCATCACTATGTTATGTATCACACGAAAAATGTTATTGAGAATAATTACTTGTAGAGAAAATGATCAAATGCCCCCTTAAGTTATGACCAGATTCTCAACTACACACTTATTGTTCGCGGGAGTCCTATCTCCCCCCTAAACTGTTTAAAACTAAAATTATTACCACCCTAAATGCCTACATGACAAAGTGAGTGTATTGCACTCTCCTTGAGGGAGTGAAGATAAAAAAAAAAATTAAAATTTTACTTTTAATGTTTTTTCATAAATATATGCATTTCAATTTTTTTTTCTTATTTGTTTCTACTTCTAATTTGGTTTCTTCTCCATAGCAACTTAGTAGAGCATCAATGGCAGCTACCAAATTACATCACCTCTCACCATGTTGAAACCACTGTCATTATTATACATCACCTCTCACCATGTTGAAACCACTGTCATTATTATATTAATCAATATACCACAAATCATAGATAATAATTTCATCCCTTTTCTCCGCAATCAAAAACTACGGACCCAAAATCTTTCAAAATAAATAAATTTAAGCTTAATACAGTGACACTCAACTGATTTTCTTCGATTAAGCTTTCAATAGAAGGATTTTTTTTTATTATATATTCAATACCCAAAAGACCTACGAAATTTTTTGTATGCGCTTGCAATTTTTGGGATTTGAATTTTCTCCGGTTAGAAGCTAGTTTCAATTGATGGCGGTTTAAAGATTTTTCTTTAAGTTTCAAACAATCAATTCAATGGATAAATTTTATTTCAGCTTCAAATAATACTCCTCAACTGATTTAGCAACTTGTAATTTTCTTGTAAATCTGAAAAAATGCAGTTCATGTTCTTCATCTTCTTAATATGATTGCTACAAAAATTTAATGCAAAACCAACCTAAATCTTCTCCAAATTGCCTCAAATTTTAGATATAAGCTTATCTTAACATTTCGATTCGTTTGATTTATTACCCATTCAAAACTGAGCTTGTCTGTGGTAAGTCAAAATTAGAACTCAAGCTTATAAACTAACTTTAATGGTGGTTTCAAGTTGTGCTTCAAAGTTTCAACCTTTAGCTTTGCTTTTCAACCATACGAAATTCTTCAAACCATCAACAAACTCAGTTTCTCCTAATTTAAGAATATAGATTCACAAAATTCATATGAATGCTCGTCGATTTTTATGGAGTTTCGACATTCTTCAAATCCAAAAAATCGCAATTATATATAAACTGAATTAACCCAGTGTTTTCAGCTTCAAACAATTAGCAATCAACATTATAATATAAAAGTTTCAATATATGAAGATCCAAGACACAAATCTACAAATTTCAACCTTTTGACCTCAACATAGTTTTTAGAATAATAAATTAAAAATAAAAAAAAAAGTTTTTAATAAAATTTTCATCTGTCAAACGCGTGCACATCACCTGCCAATATAAATGTGGTTGTGACTTTTTAAGGGGGTAAAAATTTCAATTTTAAAAAGTATAGGGAGGTGATAGGACTCCCGTGAAGAATACGTGTGTAGTTGAAAATTCGGTCATAGTTTAAGGGGGCATTTGACCATTTTCTCTTACATGTATAATGTATCTTTTATAAAACACAATATTCTCAAACAAAATAAGATAATAGTAATGCATCATGCATTAACTTTTTAGACATGATACATAAATTTTAATTTATACTAAATGTATTCAATACATAGCTACTGTTTTTGACTTTTTTGAATCTATTACGATTTGAGAGAGATTTGAGAGAAGAAAAATTGAAATTTGAATTGTTTGAAGTTGTTACGATTTGGGAGAGATTGACATCAAATTGATTTGCGTGATTTGGGGAACTGACATTTAATTTTACGTTTAATTTTCTTTTTAATCTAAAATGTCAAGTTATCTAATGTATCAATTGTTATGTATCTGAATGAATGTGATGTATTCAGATGACACAAATTTGAAAGAATTTTTGTAAATTGGAAAAAGGTAAGGACAAGATGTAATTTGCTTCGAGATTCTTAAAAATATGTATCAAATTAATAACATAATGAATCAGATACATAACATTGCTTTCTTTTTACTGTGATATATTCATAACTGCACTTCATTACAATAAACACAACTTTTCACAATTATGTTGTTTCAGATACATTATTATCAATAACAAAATCATACATTATATAAATAGTGTATCTAAAACATAATATGTTGTATCAGATTCACAAAAAAATATATTTTAACAATGTGAACAAATTATTATCAATCAGAAATGTACACAAAGTTGAACAAATTTTTATTTTGAATAGTAACATTTCAATTTATTGTATCAAAAGTTCATAAGCTAATAGTATGTTGTAGGGTAGATTATTGTATCAATGAAAAACCTATAAATTGAAAATTATCAAACTGGAACATCAATGCATTCTTAAAAAAATTGTTTCAACCATCTTTGAGAAAGAAAGTAAAGTTTGTCTATTGTGACCTTCTTGTCCACAACATCCACAACACTTTGTGTGTCTTGTTAGCTTTTCATCTGATTTTTTTTTCTTTGATTCCTTAATCGTCCAGACATCCTTTTGTATCAAGGTGGCAACACAATTTATTCCAAAACAAATTCTGGAACTAACCAATATTTCTTATTCAACATTGGAACAATTGGAACTTCATATGTGTTTGCTAATGCATCTGGTTTGTAGTAATCAGAGTAGTAGGGATATAGATCTGTAACATTCTTGCTCTTTAAAATAGCAATTGTGTACGCACAAGGTATCTCGTCAAGTTGAAATCTCCCACAATTACATATTTCTCGCTCAAGGCAAATAATGTGTATTCGTCTCCCTTCATACACTGAAAAAATAAATTCAGAAGATACAACAACCTACAAACATTTAAGAGTTAGCGATACATTACATGATAATTCACTACAAAGCAGCTAATGTCTCATGTATCATTCAAAAATATAGTACAGTGAGCCGCAAAAAAAGAACAAGATACATTAATCACTAATTTTAATATAGAATTAATACAATAAGTATCTGATACATCTTCTAGTATACACTTTACTATATGCATCAGATAAACATCAACAATCTGATCTTTCTCTTTAAAACAACAATTGTGTATGCACAAGGTATCTCGTCAAGTTGAAATCTCGCACAATTACCTATTTTTCGCTCAAGGTAAACAATGTATATTCGTCTACCTTCATACACTGAAAAAATAAATTCAAAAGATGTAACAACCTGCAAACATTTAAAAGTTAGCTATACATTACATGATAATTCACTACAAAGCAGGTAATGTCTCATGTATCAATTAAAAAATATAGTACAACGAGCCGCAAAAAAGAACAAGATACATTAATAACTAATTTTAATATAGAATTAATACAATAAGTATCTAATACATTTTCTTATACTCACTTTACTACATGTATCAGATACACATCAACAAACTGATACAATAAATATGACAATAGATAGTAAGAAGTTCCTTAAGAGAGAAGAATCGATTAATACATGTTGTTGAGATCTGAATATAATAGTCACTAACATGTTATTTACTTATTTCTTAAAACAAAATTGTTACGCATTCTTCATTGAAAAGATGCATATAACATTGAAAAGTCGCAACCGCAAATTTTTCAATGGAGTCTGAAGGAACCACAAAGAGATACAACTCTCACAATGATTAGCACTTAGTATCCACTCAATCAAAAAACTTTTGAATTAACTGATGTATTCAGTTGCTCCAAAATAAATCTATGTGGCAAAGAAAATTTGAACCAAGTTACCTACCAAACGAAATATCAATTTCACAAGTAGAGATTTTTGGGGTGGAGTCAGAAAGACCCTTACTACCACCTTTTGCACTCTCAGGCAACGGTCGATCAGAATCATTGTTCTGCACTCTGTCAATTTCTTTGAAAGGTTGTTCAATGAAAAGGGAGAAGAAATTTGAATTTTGAATTTTTTTTGTTACTTTACGCTATGACTGAATCGTTGACAGTAATCTGGAATGGAATAACACAATTTATAGGATCTTAATTTGATTTTTAGTTTTTTTTTCCTTAATTAGCGCAACAGATAGATATTATGGGATCTTAATTTGATTTTCAATTTTATTTTCCCTTAATAAGTGTCACAGATGGATACATAATGTATCAACAAGAATGTATCCAAATCCTTAGTTATGTATCCGGAATGTCTAAAAAATATGAGGTTTATGTAATTAGAAAAAAAGTAGGGATATAAGGTAATTTCACTCTTACGCTATGGGATTCTTAAAAATTATACGTTGTTATATACAGGTTATTTAGGTTCTTATTTAGTACACTTATGTTTTTTACCCTTAAATTTCATAAATAGCTATGATGTAAAACATAATAGATCTCTTTAGCTAGAGTTTGCATATTTATCATAACTATAGTTTTAATGGCTAAACTGAATCTCTTTTGTATATTTCATTATTATTAATTAATTATACAAATTGATTATTAAGTTGGTTTAATTAATTGATCACAATTTCGGTTATAAGAAAGGAAATATTTCTTAAATAATGATAATTTTATCTAATTAGAATCCTTACCAAATATGACTTCTCCATCTTTATTTCTGATTTAATTTTAAACATTTGTATTTCATTTTTTTTGGTGAATCCAGGTGTTATTTGTTGTTTTTTACTTTTATGAATTACTAATTATTATTTTTCTGATACATATTTCTATAATTGATATTTTTTGAATACTAATTACTTCTTGAATATGATATGAAAGTGGTCACTATGAATTTTGATATATAATTTATTTAATATACAATTTATTCAGTAATATATACACTTTGATTTAAGTCAAATACAAATACAATTAGGATAGACAAATCAAATGTATTACTATATACAACACATTTTATACAAATGTCATTTCTGTATACAAATTATGATGAATTTTAATATACAAATTATTTAATATACAATTTATTCAGCAACATATACAATTTGATTTAATTCAAATACAAATAGAATATACAAATCATTTATACAAACATCATTTATATATACAATTTGCTTGTAAACATTTGCAAAATGATATAAATAAAATTCAAAAATTGTCATTTATATTTACAATTTGCTTGTAAACATCAAATTTTGTTGCATGCAAATGTATACCTCTAGTTATCCTCTTTGATGGAGATTGTTCATCCATGGTTTGAATGTGTATAGTGATTTTACGGAAGTATTCCAGATTATGACAGAATAGATAAGTAACAATGTGAAAAATCGAAACAAAAAATACAAATAAAAAAATTGATGGAAACTATACAAAAGAGTAAATGAATGGAGGTTACCTAGAATTGATTTTGCACCATTTGGAGGGATGGATGAAATTTTCAAATTTTAAATTTTAATGTGGTTGAGTGATAAGGGGAGTTGAGAGATCTTAGGAGATGAATCGGTGGTGTGATAAGAGAGATTTTAGACGAATTTACTACTCCCTCCGTTCCATTTTATGTGAGGTAGTTTGACTCAGCACGGAATTTAAGAAAGAAAGAAAGACTTTTAAAACTTGTGGTCCATAGAAATTTGTGTGACTGTAAATCATTTCATTAAGGGTAAAATAGATATTTTATAGTTAAATTGTTACTTAATATAAAAATATATCATTCTTTTTTGGACTGACTAAAAAGAAAAATAAGTCGCATAAATTGGGACAGAGAGAGTATTGTTTTTCATGACCATGCAAAGTGCAAACAAGTTTAGTAGTTTAATATAAATAACAAGTGTGTACCAAAACTATCATCTAAATCTGCAATATGCAATCCAAACTAGTGCAAAACTTGCTTCCATAAATACCACAACAAAGTAAAGGAGAAAAGAACAAAGGCATGTCAATTTGCAAATTGCAACGACACATTATTTTCAGCCAAACAAAAAAGAAAAAGAAGTAAAAATATTAAACCATCAAAAGAGACTTTTGGTGTGTCTTTCTACTTTCTATTCTCTACCTAAATTTTCAATGCTGATGTTGTGATCACATTCCACTTCCATTCTTAATCATATGCTTTGAATTCTTTCTAAAGCCAAACTTGACTAATATGCTAGAACCTACATATCTCACAGTTCATCCTTAGCGTCATTAGTGGTGCTCTCGTGGCTTGAACTGACATCAGACTCTGTAGTTTTCTGTGTTGAGACTGGCTTTTGAATCTTGAACGGGGTAGATGCATGCTTTTTCAGGAATTTGTAAAAGGCAACCACTGTACGATCTGTGTCAACAGTAATCTGTAGAACGGCATGATCATTTAAAGAAGCATCAGCTATCATTTCTGAGAAGCAAAACGGAACAAAGAATAGCAATATAATTTTGGTAAAGAATTTATGTTGCACTCACAGGTTCAAAGCTCTTGTTGCCAGCTGGGAAGAACAGAAGTGTTGGGAATCCGTCAGACTGCAATTAATTAATGAATCGTTAACCCAATGTTTGAACAAAGAACAATTACCCCCCTTCCGAAAAATAAAAATAATAAAACAATTAGCTCTTTTTCCCACCTATGCTTCCCTACCTGAGGCAAAACAGCACACTGAAAATGAGTCTGTTTTCCTCATTCAAGTTCTGCTTCAATATATATGTAGGTAACGACATTCTAGAAACTCTAACGTGTATGTTCGCATAATACAATCTTTTAAAAGCCTGAGCTTTCATGAGAAATAAAAAATGAAGGCAACACTCTCCTCCTACTCACTGTTTTTGGATGTTGGAAGCACAATTAACTATGAAACAACCACACAATTCTAGTATAATGCACAAGCACAGTAACTTAAATTAGACACAGAAGTTAGCAGAAGAGAGTTTATAGTCTGTTTGTCACACAAGAAGATTTTCCCTTAGCTAATTAATTGTTTAACAAACAAGAGTATAACATCTAGTGCACTAAGTGTAGATGGCAGTGACTGAGCCAGACTTTGTATCTGCCATCTAGCATAACATAACTAGACTATTTAGAGCTTGCAGTTACAGATATATCTAATGAAGTACTTGCATGGCCTCTATATGCTTTGATACCATGTTTTATTAATGTGACCATCTCTATTAAAAGTTTAAGCGGTTTTGCACAATTCTTTTATTTACTTGGGCCTTCAACAAATCCTTAGCTTTCTTAGACATTTCCTTTCTTATAGATATAAATAAATGGTGGTATACACACAAAAGAATGCAGTATAACTTACAGGTATCCCACAAACACATCTAATTAACAAAGAAACTAGGATATAGAATCTGACACATCCCTTGCTGGACACAAGAATACACAAACATAGTCAAAAGATCAAGTTGCGAAAAGTACCTTTGCTCTGGGGTGCTCGTTTGTTGTACCATCCATCTTGGCAATAACAAGGGAGTCAACGCCTCTTAAATGCTTGCCAAGCTTGTTGTATATGGGTTCTAGTGATTGACAATGCCCACACCACGGAGCATATAACTGTTTTGAATCACAAATCAAAATCATCAATTAGACATCCAGAACAACCTCTAAAAATTTGGATGGTGTTCATCCAATTATTCGCATCACTGATTAAGACATCCATTCATTTAGAACAAGATAACTAGTACCTCAAGAAGAACATCTTTTGATTCATCCAAAACAATTTCGTCAAAGTTATTGCCAACCACAATTTTGACATCCCCATCATTCTGCATATGATCAAAGGGTATAAGAAAACAAAACATAAACTGAAGCTTAATGTTGGCTGTTGGAGCATGTGCGGTTTAATATTTAAATAACATTGGCAAATAACGGAACGACCCAAAACACTTACAGTCTCAGGAATTGGATCAGATTTGTAGAAAGGTTTTAAATTGTCTTCCAAAAATTTCTCCCCGAATGACTGCAAAACAAATGGAAACAAGTACATATACATGTTAAGACAGAAAGGTAAACATTAGCGGAGAGAACCTGTGCTGATATAATGTGAATGAGAATCCTAATTACCGCTGTAAGACTATGAATCAACGTCCTAATCTCGGACTTTTCAAAATGGGCAAGATTTCATTCGCTAAACCCAAAACTCCAAAACTGAATTCCGTTGTGCCCCACCAAGTAATGCCAAGATTTACTATTCACCAACTAAGATCTCATTGGCTAAAAACAAGTTCTTTCAAGGAAATTAGTTAACTCATCCAGGCTAACATCACAATATCAAACTTTCAATTTGATGAATCGTTTTACTCTATGTAACTTTTAGAAGGAAAAGCCTATTGCTCCAAATTCCAATCTTCCGATTTATACCATCTAGTTACTCCCCTCCAAACCCCCACCATTTAATGATTTTTCTATTCTTTGATAAGTCAATATTTAAGGTTTAATTTTAAAAGAAAACCTTAGGTACAAAAGAATTCATAGACACCATGTAATTTAACACTAGGGGAAGTACATCCTCGTTACATATGGTTTTTTCAAACATTTGATTCTAAAGTTAGCAGTCAACAAACCTTTACACCATCCAAGGTTATTTCACCTTCCAGTAAAAACTTCCTCCCATCCTCATTTCCGGTATATGCGAGAACCTGCACCAAATCTCAAGTTAGATTATAGGAAGTTCATGGAAGTTCAAAAACAGAATATATGCAAGGATCAGTATACAACAAATTTCTTACTCTTGGGGCATCTCCGCTAACACCAAAGTACTCTGAAACTGGTTTTCCAACATCTTCGTTGTCGATTTCAACAAACACACAGATAAGCTACAAGGAAAGGTTTAAAAAAAACAAATGATTTCGAGTCAGAGAATTGGCAAAAGCACACTATACAGGCAGAAAAACCTATAATTCATAACGAAACTGGCTTCACTAAGTAAAGCCTTTTCTTTCTTCTAAGCATGTTCCCAAAGAAGTATCAGAAGTCAAAACAGGTGAGACACCCCCCCCTCCCTCCTGGAAAATCCCTTCTTCTCCTTCCTTGTATGCATGAGGCATTTATTAACACCCATATTACTGTATATCTATAAGCAGAGATAAGTTTATCACCTTTCCTTTAAAAGCTTTCACAGCTTCTTGAAATATTGGCAAGAACTTTTCTGAATCTTTAGAAGTGGCAAAAAGTATCAACTGTGAACAAGAAAGAGAACATGTAAATAGAAGAAAGAAAAAATCACCCAAGATCAGCATGCTATTGTTAGCTCAATTGATCACCTGCTTCTTAATGGGATTTTCAAATATCTCTGAGGCACTTTCCCGAGTAAAATTGGTGACTAGAGGAAGCTTGTTCTCAAAAACAAACTCAGCTATTGCTGACTTGGTGAATTCACCACCTGCAAGAAAGTATGACATGGTAAATACTTCTCTAATGAAATGGTTAATGCATATATAATTGCATTAACCAAACTAACCAAAGTGGTTGATATTCTCGGCTTCCTTCTTAATTATGACAAGAGCTGGACGTTTGGCTTGAGAAGCAATATGGAAGAGTTTTGCCACATCTGGACTGGCAGTCTGATAGAAGTTGACATCATCTTCTAGTGCAGCAGCTGCAGCAAGCTCTTCACTTGTATCACCCTGTGAACATGTAAAATGATTTTAAACAAAATTATAATGCTACACATTCTGAAAAACAAGACCTCAACAGCCATATTTCCTTTTTGATTTTGCTGGCGTTCCATTTTAATCCTTACGTAATATAAATTATATTTTTCCCTCTAGCTATGGTAAAACTCATTAGATTATATTACGAAAGTGGTAACCATATCCTTCACTCCCATTATCACAGTATTACCCATAAAATTGTGACTGCCATCCCAACTTTGTATATCACCTTATTACCTGACAAATATCACTAAATTTGGCTTCCATATATATTCTTTTTACTCTGTGGAATGAATCTTCTTTTTGTCCCTTTAGCCAGGTTTTGAATCCCCAACCAATCAAATTTAAGAAAGTCATATCCACCTATATAACTGGTGGTACATCGAGTAGTAAGAATATATAGCAGTTGAATATGATGAGACCTCAGAAAATTCCTCCAATAAAACCTAGAGTCCAGAAATTCAGTCAATTCTGAAATTAGCTAGCAAGCTACAGCTACTTCTCTTGCCATCTATAAGAAATTGATGATTCATATAGTACCATAGTGTTCCGTTGGCTAATCTAAAGTCACTTTAGCTTGAGCGAAGGGAAGTAATACTAATTAATCACCATAATCTGAATTGCATTCAAGTCCAATGACAGCCCAATAACGAAAAGAAAACCATTATTAGCCTGGATAGAGGAATTACCACCAAATCATTCAAATAACCCAACACTACTTTTTTCTCATCTTTCAAGATTTGTTCTGCCTCCTCTACAGTCGTTATATTGGATAGAACAGGCCCGGTCTTCTTTTTTATCCATGAAATAATAGCATCCCTGCAATGAAAAAAAATGAAAATCTACTTTGGAATATGATAAAGTAAAAAGGATATGAATATAGGAATACTCATGGTATTGAAGGAAAGAGTTCAACTTTTATATGTTTTAAACATTACTTACACAATCAGGTAACTTAAAAGTAACTACAATATGGTAAGGGAACTGCTACATAGAGTCGAATCACATGTACATTAAATCCGAGAGGAAATGAGTAAATTATATAGGGCAAGAAATTTCTCTTCAAGATTATAAGAAAAACGTGTTATGAGATTTATCAACATTTTGACCATACAGAAAATTAATAGGTTTCAAATTATTGCACATCACCAATAATTCCGATGAATTTGCAGATGAAACTAGGGATCATAAAAGTTTAAGATCCAATCTCACCAGATATTGCACTGCTAGAAACATTTTCAAAACTAAAAAACACAAGCCACTAGCAAGATCAAGATCAATAAATATAGAAGAGGAAATTGCAACTCATGAAGCAAGATGAAAAATGCCAACACGCAAAGTCAACAAAGTGAGATATACAACTTACTTATTCCTTTCACCATTATATGTCTTGTGAACACCATCAATGAGGAAGAAAACAGTGGGATACCCTTGCACATCATACTTTTGAGCCAGTTCAGCTTCCTCAGTAGCATCAACTTTAGCAAGCATCACATTCTCTCCTTTCAGCTCAGTCGCGGCGGCAGCATACTCCGGTGCAAGTGCCTGACAATGACCACACCACGGCGCGTAAAACTCAACCATAACATACTTATTCTTCGCAATAAATTCACTAAAATTCCCTTCCTTCAGTACAGCCACATCCTTCTCATCCACTACCGGTGGCTCGTACGAGTCTTCTCCGTGATCGGAAGAATCGCCCTCGAGATCTTCGTAGTTCTCGAAATCGTGGTGGTCACCATATGGATTGGAATCTGAATGAGCATCGGAATCCTCTTCTTCGAGGAAACTGAGATCCTCTTCTTCTTCAACGACAGAAGACAAAGCAGTTCTGAAGAAGATGAGATTGAGTAGAAAAATGGAGAGAATTAGACATTTCTTCATCGCCATTGCTGAAGCAAGTTGAAACTGAAGCACCAAAGTCTTCAGTTATAGGAATACTTCAAAATAAGGGCCCGTTTGGCCATAGATTTCCCAAATAATATTTGGGGAAAAATTTGGCAAATAGTGTTTGTCCATACAATTTGCCATTATTTGGCAAATATTTTTGGCAAATATCCCAAATTTCCAAATACTAGTTTTTTCTAGTATTTGGGCCAAATCTCATTATTTGGGATCTTTTGAAAATGAAAATTTTACTCCAAACTTTTATCTTTTACAAAAACACCATATATAGTAGTTGTTTGTGTCGTATTACATAATTTTTCACGTGAACATGAAAGTAGTGATGAAATATTTAGTGAATATTAAATCTATATATATATATATAAAGTCCGTTGATGTGACATAGTTCATTGGCCAGTATTATTATTTCTCTATTTTCTCAGAATTTTGAATTTTTTTCTTCAATTTCTGTTAAAAAGTTTTTATAAAAAATTACTCTCTTTCTTTA
>JAJOOO010022807.1:0-17234 GCA_029582685.1 Solanum piurae | reverse complement strand
ATTGATAATTCAAAATATTTAAAAGATATATGAAAAATTTACGGTCAAAGATAAACTTGTTTGAATCTCGAAATCCGAACTATGTCATATAAATTGGGACAGAGGGAGTAACTCTTTTACTCTTATTTGGGAGATTCTCTAACCGACAACCATCACTATGAGCTATGTGATAATACATCGTTCGCCCATACTGCCAGAACTGTCCTATACTTTGTTGGAGTATAAGACAACCTCAACTAAGTGGATCCACTAAGCTATGCTTAAAAAGCAATAAGGAATAATCTAAAAAGTATGACCCTTTCTACCCACGTTGGCATACATGGTTTATGAGGACTTTGAGTTGTCTGAACTCGTCCCCATATCGGTGCACAATACTACTCCCAATAATATAACTCATGCTCATATGTTTAAAAACATTTCCTCATCCTCAAACTTTGAGATTATTACTCAAAAGGTTCTCTTAAAAGAGATAGTGCTCAAAACTCCTCATGAACTCATTTGGAAATCGAAGTTTCCTCTCATTTTAAATGTAAAAACATTTACTCTTGGGATTAATTAGTTCCCATATATTCATTTTGAAAAATGTAACTCAACTTTCCTCATCCTCATACTCAAGTACTTAAGTCTTAAAACAAGTTTTAAAAATTTGTAAAAGACTTCTCAAAACGACTCAAAGGACTCCCTCGAACTTTACGCTTAACTCTATATATCTTGAATTTGAATTATGAATTCAAGAGTTATGATTCATGATATGAAGGATCTCATGATGATTAAATATAGTTTAGATAGCTAGGATTAAGAAAGGAATGAAAGTTTGACTCAAAGAACAAGTACGGAATGAAAATGATGAAAAATATGTCTTCTGATAATCAATGTCATGCCTTTGTGAAAAAACTTATGTCACAAGTCATGCTTTATATATTACAATGTAACACCCCGTAAACTAGTAGGTTATACTAGAGCTAAACGTGAGGATTAGAGCCATGAAAGTGGGCAAGGACCAAGGGAAAAGACTAGGGCAGTCCACTCTCCCCTAGACACTGCCCAAGCAACCACGACCACCACCACGACTCGTGGTGAGGACCACGGCTCGTGGTAGGCTTGGCGGCAACCTCCTTAAGCTGCCCAAAAATAGCACCTCTTCACGAGCCACTTCACGGATGAATGGAACACTTCCCTAGCCATTGGTCCATGGACCACGGCCCGTGGTAGGGACCACAGTCATGGGAGGGGTCGTGAGCCTGCCTTAGAATCTAAGGGTTTTGGGGGAAGGCTGCCTAGACACTGCCTCATGGTCCACGAAGGGGACCACGGCTCATGAGACCTCACGTGGTCCTTGGGCAGTAGGCTGGCAAGTCAAGGTTAAATGGGTAATTCCAGTTTCAACTTAAATGAAGTGAGGTCGTTTTGCCTAAGCTTAGTACACCTATATAAGTGATTTCAACCCTTTTAACTTACCATTCAAGTCATATTTTCCAAAACCCAAAAGATTTCCCCAAAATTCCTCTTCTCAAATATTTCTCTCTCTAGAAACTAGAAGAATAAGAAGGAAGCTCAAGTTAGGATCAAGGTCAAGGCTCAATTACTCCATTGAAGCTTAACATTGGGCTTTGTTGTTAAGGTATGATAGCTTTCATCCATGTCGTTCCTTCAAAATCTCAATTTCAAAAAAGATAGAAATCCCCAATTGTTAGGGTTTGATTCAAAAGTCATGGGTTCCTTTCAAACTTGATTCTAATGGTTGAATTATGTTATATTAAGCATGAAATTATGATTTCCTATGGTTTATATGATGTATCCCCAAGAACCCATGTAAATCTCCTATTTCTCAATTATGATCTTATGATGTGGGTCTTTGTTGATGA
Source organism: Solanum piurae (assembly GCA_029582685.1). Taxonomy (NCBI): domain Eukaryota; kingdom Viridiplantae; phylum Streptophyta; class Magnoliopsida; order Solanales; family Solanaceae; genus Solanum; species Solanum piurae. Next base: position 15,369 of record JAJOOO010022807.1, on the reverse strand, counting down.
AAGGTGGATTTTATGAATTAATGCATGAAGTGATTGAATCACATGAAATTTTGATGGAATCCATATCTAATGTTTGAATTCTAGATGTGGTGATTGAAAGTAGGTTTTGAACCTTGAAAGAGAAAAGTATGATATTATGTTTGTTTTTATGAAATCTATGTAAATGCTTTGAGGAAACTTAGAGAGTGAAGTGTCAATGATTATGATATTGTTGTTGTGTTGATTGAAAGGCTATTCTCATTAACACATAATGAACATGATGTGAAAGGTTTTCAAACATAATGAAGATTCTAAGGTTGAAAGGCTTTATCGCCTAATTGAATCTAATGATTACATGTAGACATGGACGGTGAAAGGTTTTTCTCACGCATGATCTAAGAGCTATCCTAATGAATTAACTTGGATTGGTTGTTAAGGACATCCTTCCATGAGACATGAGTTAAGTTAAGACTTAATAAATACTTCGTGGGATTTATGCTTAGCACCGAGTGGATATTGGATATGAGATGGAAGCTCTCCCGATATAAAGACCGGGTTTCTAGAAGAAATTTCTTGAGATGGAAGCTCCCCCGATAGAAAGGTAAGGTTTCTAGTAACAATCTCCTTATCCCATAAACTATGTGCCCCCGTAGGATATTTAGCTAGTGGATCCACCTACGCTAACAAACCATGATTCTACCTTAGGCAAGTAGGACAATCCTTTTCGGTATGGGTAACACCGAGTGATCATGTTATAGCTCACATGGTGTCATGTCGGTTAAGGCTAATTCCCACTATGACAAGACTAATAATGAACTAAGACATGCTTAAAGAAGTATCCCGTAAGTGTTCAAAAGTTATAAAGATGATGCTAGCTTATGTTAACTATGATGTTATGACTTATTATTTCCAACTATCTCTCATATGATGTTTTAGCTTCTTAATTGCATGCCATGAAATGAAATGTCCCTTTTAGCATGTTTTAAATTTTTTTATGCATAGTTATCATACTTAGTGCATTTGTGTACTAACGCATACTCTTGCCTACATTTTCCCCAAATGTAGGGTCCGACAGTCAGGGTCAGTTTCATGGCTAAGTGTTGATCTTGAGATTCTGAGCTTTGGCGAGTCCTCATGCTTCGAGGACGGAGTTATTGTTTTAGTTTCCTTTCTTTCATGTATTTCTAATTTTGGACATGATGTATGCGCTAGGCCTAATTTCATTCGATATTGTAATAGATGGCTATGATGAGACAAAATGTCTAAGACTTCCGCTTTCTTTTATGAAAAACTTTTAGACTTGAAATATTGTTTTACTCTAAATTGGTCTATCTCTTATGTTTTGAGGACTCAGTGACTTGTATGGAGTCTTTCAGGATTCTATACACCTTGTTACATCTAGGGGGTACCCCTAGGTCGTCACAATTGCATTTTAGTATAAAAAACCATTTATACCACACTAGCTCGACACCCGGACTATTGATCCGAAAACTTCACATTTTTAAGTGAAGTCAATTCTGTTTGAATTGCTTCCTTCCATTCTGATCAATCATTTTTCTCTATCTATATTCATTGACATATTTTGGTTCCAAATTCTCATCTTGTTAGATTATTTCAACAACAACATTATAGGCAAAAATAGGGCTAGACATATTACGGTTCAAACCGAAAAAACTTATTGAACTGAATTTTCTTTAATTTCAATTTCGATTTTTTTATTTGTTCGGTCGATTTGGTTATTAATTATAGAATTTTGGTTATTTGGTTAGATATTTTATTTTTAACTATTTTAATTCGATTAAATCAAAAAATTGAAATTAAATTACACTACATTTACACTCAATTATGACTAATAGTTTATCTACATAGGCCTAATTTAAACATTAAAATGTGGCCCAATTTATAATTATTTCCGATCCAATTAATTTTCAAATACGAAATCGTAAGTTATAACTAAAAAGTGTCCTGACTCACGAATATGAAAATTGGAAAACCCTAGTTTGAAGCGTTTCGTCGACGTAACGACATACGACATCGACTCATCCCATCTCGAACATCGCATAGGCCAGCACCGAAGTTGTCACGCACTGATAGGTGACAATAGTCTCCTCTCTAGACATTCCACAAATGATAGTCCTGCTTCTCTCTCACACTCAAAAATCAAAGATTAAAAGTAAAACTGACTACTGAGAGACCTTGACGGCTCAATTCATCGATTTCATCTTACGCTCGGCATTCGTCCTCGTCTCTCAGACTCATCGACAAACTCAGACCATCGATGATTTCAATACCAGCAGAACATGATTCAGTACTTGAGTTGTTGTCTTGTAAATTTGTAACTAAAAATGTATTTTATATGTTGATTGTGCACAACATAGGTAGTTTAATGGGAAGTGAGCATTCTCCACTTTTCTTTGCAGTAATGAGTTACGATAGACACAAGAGTAGTTGAGTTGTTGTATATTGAAAGTTGTGATTGAAAATGTGTGTATCATTGTTTTATTATTTATTAAATCTGGTTTGATCGAAAATCAAACCAAAATTATGAAAATTGAACTGAATCAAATTTATTTTTGTTTGATTTGGTTTAACATTTTCACTAGATCGAAAATTAAAAAATCGAATCAAAATTTATGAAACGAAATGAACCGACTGAACACCGAGCCCTAGGCAAAATAATATCCACCAAAATGTTATTCATGTTCCACTTTTTATCGTTGAAACACAATTTATTGAGGTTTCTTCATTCTTGTGATTTTCAGGTACATGGACCTCTTCAGTGGTGTCATCATTTCTTATGTCTTGAAGCTCTTCTTGAGCAATTGACTCCATATTATGATTATTTTTTTAGTATTTTTTTTTTCTTGGAACTAATTGGTCTACCATATTTTACGTGTGGCATAAACTCATTTTCCTTAACAATTTATCCTTTCGATTTATCAACTCGAATTTAAGCATTAGCAACTAGGATATACGATTTAGTAATTCGTGAAAGGTTAGTAAATGCCGGTTAATTTGCAATACTCTTTAAATAAATCATCTTTTAAACTTTTTGCTCACATTAATTTGTTCAAGGATTTAAATGAGACGATGACATTGAATTCCAATCTATCTCATTTTTTAACTACTTTTGTTCTCCTTCTAATGTCGGGTATACTACTTCATCAAAATGACAATCAATAAACCTTGTTGTAAATAAATCTCCAATTCTAGATTTCAAAATAGAACGAGATTCACACCTAACATATATTCTCAATTATTTTGAGAATCCATCTTTATGAGTTACGGTGGAGCAATTGAAACATTTACCACACAATCAAAGATTCTAAGATGAAAAAGGTTAGGCACTTGACCAAAATTCAACTACAATGGATAAATGTCATGATAATTGATTGGTGTTATGCACACAAGTGTTGATGTATACAAAATAACATGCCCCCATATTGAAACAAGAAATTTTTTTCTCATCGACAAATAATTTAGCTATCACTTGAAGACGTTTAATCAATGAGTCAATTAGACCATTTTAAGTATGAACATGAGGAATAAGGTGTTCAACTGTTAACCCAAAAGACAAACAATAATCATTAAATTGGTGAGACGTAAACTCACCAACATTATCAAGAAGAATGTCTTTATTGCATAATCTGAAAATTGTATTTTTAACCTTATTATTTGAGTCATCAGCCTTGCAAAAGCATATTGGAAGTTGATAATAAACACACATATGATCATCTTATAGATACATTAATAAGACCACGTAATATTTAAATGGTTCAAATGTAGGGTGAATAGACCCACATATATCATCATGTATCTATTTTAGAAATGCAGGAAATTTCACCCCAACCTTAGCTATTGATGGTTTGATAACCAACTTTCCTTGACAACAAGCAGCACAAGAGAATTCATTTGATTAAAGAACATTTTGGCTCTTCAAAGTATGATATATGAATTCTCAATTATTTGGTGCATCATGTTATAATCTGAATAGCCCAACTGGTCATGCCAAATGATAAATCATTGAAATCAATAAACTTTTTATTTACTAAGACATGTGATTCAACTGTACCAATATTTGTATGGTACGATCCAAAAGAAAGTATAGGTAATTTTTCATGCACAATTTTTTTCTCTGTATTTATTGTAGTAATATAAATGTATTCAATCTTTTCTTCATTCACAGTCTCAACATAATAGCCATTTTGGTGAATAACGTTGAAACTTAACAAGTTTCATTGAGACTTACTACAATACAATGCATTATCAACTATCAGTAATGCTTCTCCAGATAGTAATAAAACCGTTCTTTCAGAGCCCCCAATCAGTTTTGTACTACCGGATATAGTATTAACATATGCCTTTTTCATGATAAAATGAGAGAAATATTTTTTTCTCTTAGTATTGTAAGAGTTGTGGCACTGTTTAGAAGGAGCATATCTCCATTAGTCATCTTGGATCTAACTAAAATTGAGAAAATTTATTTATCTTCATAAAATAAAAGTACATAATAAGAAGTATGAAATAAACTAACAAAAGAAAATTTAAGTACTTCAACTTTAAGTAAGACATTTAAAACACATAAAAGTAACAACATTATTTATTTTCCAGTTCAATGGTCAATATTCACCCCAAAATATACCTTAGACGTGACATGACATATAGGATCTCGAGAGTCCCTACACAAGTCACTTGACATACATCCAACAAAATATAACATACAATAAGAGAGAGTTTAAGTAAGACGTCTCATATCATGAAAGAGAGTTTGAACATAAATGTGAAATCATAACTATGTCATGATAAACCATTCTAAACAACATAAGAGTGGTAGAGACGTAACTCATACATCACGTACAAAGTCTCAAGATTAAATAATAAATGGTCTTCAAGGCTTTTGTCACGACCCAGGAGTACCCCCTAGGCGTAACACAACGTACAAGACTCCGAAAAGCCTCATACAAGCCCTTAGCATATCATGAACATAAGATAATAGAAAATACGGAAAATTTAAAACTTTATACAAGCGAAAGTCTTTCTATACTTTGTCTCAAACCATCTAATACAACTTTAGAATAAAACTCTTGGGACACAATCCATACAATAGTCTCAAAAACATGAAATAAAAACATAAAGGAAATGGTGAATTTTGTCCTCGAAGCTATGAGGACTCACCAATATCTTCAACTCCTTAGCTCCTTAGAAACCTAGCTTCAAGATAGCACTCAAGTCTCCAAACCCTACATTTGATTAGAATGTAGGCAAAGTATGCGTTAGTACAAAATGTACTAAATATGTTATCTAGCATAATCATAAGAGCATAAAGACAAGGGTTAGTCAACATAGGACATAATTCAAAATCATATGAAATACTTCATGAAACATAAACTATAAGCATAAGAGACAATATCATATTAGTAAGCAAAATCTCCAACGTAAGCATCATATAAGCATTATTTGACTCTTAGTCATCTATACCATAATAGAACCTTTCTCAAGTAACCTCAAAGCACACTTGTGCAATGTATGAAAGTCATCCCATACTACCCTTCACACTAAGCATAACCTTGAAGTCGTCCTAGTCATACTTACCCTCCTTTTGTCTCATTATTAGCTTACTTCATCTAGATAAGGGCACCTTTAGTCAATCATATCATGGAAGGCAACTATAGAAACAATCCATCAAACATACACCATAAGCATAAAAAGGAACACACCATAGATACCTTCAAAGCATACTTGTGCAATGCATAAGTAAGATCTCATACTCTTACCCATACTAAGTAAAGCCTCTTAAATACCCGTAGTTCATAACTATTGTTCTTGTTCATACTACTACACTATTTGGGACATAAGCCTTAACCAACATAGACCAAGTGAGCTAACATGAAATCCGGTGTCTACTCCACACCGTAAAGGGGTCGTTATACTTTACGAGGGTAGAACTATACTTTAAACTTGGGTGAAACCAATAGATAAGTAACCTATGTGGGCACATAGTTATGGGATAAGGAGATTGTTTCTAGAAACTTACCCTCTACTAATGGAGGAGCTTCCATCTCATGAGACTTCTTCTAGAAACCCACCATCTACTAACAGAGGAGCTTCCATCTCATTGTCAATATCCGCTCGGTGCTAAGCATTAAGTCCCATTGAGTCAACATTAAGTCATGACTTAAGTTCATATTTGTGGAAGAGTGTTTTGCCACTCAATCCACATAACTCATACTAAAGCTCCTAGATTCATTAGGGGAGACTAGTCTTCAACCCTTAAAATCACTATATGTGACAAACCTTTCACATTTTATCATAATATTCATGCCTAAGTGTGTATATGGAATTAACCTTTCAACAACACTACAACTAGTTCATGATCATATTCACTTTACTCTCAAAGTGTCTCTAAAGCATGTACTAAACTTCATACAATATGCACACTATCATATCTTGCCCCTTTCTAAGGTTAAAACTCATATTAGATCAACACATCTAGAAAGACTACATTAGACATGGATGATAACATGCTTCAAATAGTTCAATTACTATAAGCATAATCTCATACTTCACCTCCTTGAGGTTCAAGCCTACTTCCAATCTTCACACCTAGGGTTTATGCACTAAACATGGATGTCATTCTAACTCATGTGATTCTATCACTTTATGCATCTCAACCACTCATGAGGCAAATTGGGTAGTAAGGTCTTATCATAACCATTCTATCTAATAGTCTACCATTATCTCATAAGTTTCACTCTTGGAGCTTTAACATACATAATTCTTCATATTAGATTTGCCTTCAGAACCCTACAACCATCACTATGTGAGAACCCCTTTTATGTTAGGTTCATACCCAAGCCTAATATCATGTCTAGAATTCAACATTAGACAAGAATATCATAATGACTCAAGTGATTATATCACTTCCTACCATTTATCATTCATTCTTTCATCACACTTCTATTCATTAGCCTTCTATTCACATGTAGATTTTTACTCTTAAACCCTTGGCATCTATAGTTAGTCATATTAGCTTTACTCTCAAGCCTTAGTGATCAACATTCATGACTACAAGCCCTATTCTCAAAGCTTCGCTTCTACAATCAACATTCATACCTAGTTTTCAAGGTATTCTAATCACATCCTTCATTAGTAGGTGATTCTAGTCATAATTGATCATAAAGGTTCAAATTCAACTTTACTAGTTATGATCCTTCATATTTCATAAAGTCTAGTTTAATTCATGTTTATATGTTCCTAACCTTGAACAATTACTACACATGATATTTATTGTAGAAGATCAATGCTAATTCTTCAAATTCACCTTTCATGGTATAAACCCACAACATATCAAATTCATCACATAAACTAGGGTTAACCATAGAAATCACATGAATTCATCAATACATCATGATCCAATACTAAAACAATCATAATTGAGTATTATCCAACCAATTGGAATCATACTCAAACACTATCCATACTTTGGAAGAAACCCTAGCTTAGATTGGGGGTTTTCTTCTCAATTTGGGGGAAATCTAGGGGGCTCTATGGGTGGAAGAACCCATAGATGAATAAGATAACATACCTCAATTCATAGCCCTAATCAAGATTGGAATAATGGATGAAAATCGACCTAGGTTGCTGCCCCAACTTCCTTTCTTCTTCTTTTCGTCTTCACTTCTAGAGAGAGAAATATTTGGAGGAAATTTGGGTGTTTTGAAGAATGGGTTAAATGATTTAGTTTAGGGGCCTATTAAACTTATATAGGTGTTTAAATAACTAACTAACCGACCTTCCTTAACCCCTAATTAATTAATGACTTAACCCCTAAACCCCTAACTAAAAACTAAAACGTAAAAACTACCCATGACCCACGAAACCACCATCCACGGACCATGGGTGGGGTCACAGAGCGTACTGCACCTCCGTAGGTGCTGGTACTGCAGCTTAAAATGACAGTCAACTCAGGCCTTGACCCACGACCCCAACCCACGAGGCGGGGGTCCACTCACGGCCAGTAGGTGGCAATCATGAGTGCTGCCTATTTTGACAGCTTTTAGGGCTGTTTTGAGGTCCTCCTCAAGGACCCCTTGGGTGGTCCTTGGGGGGTCGTACCTTGAAGCCCTAACCCTAAAACCATCATTTTAAGTACTGGAATCATTTTTATGAGTTTTAATCCTCATACCACACTCCAAAACTCTTACGAAAAGCTCTAGAATTCTCTAGTTCAACTTACTAGTTTCCAGGGCGTAATAGTTTTTCCCTTAGAGTATGAGGATTCATCAATCTAATAGCTAATAGCAATCAAAATATAGCCACGAGTGGGAGGAGAAGTGGCGGACCCTATATTATGAAATAATATATTCGCAAGTATGCATTGGTACATGAAATGTACTAGGTATGAGGAAATATGCATAAACGTAGACATGGTATCATAGTATGCTTAAAACATGTAATACATGATCAAGTAAAACATTTAAAATCTTAGAAAACAAAGTAATTAAAACCATGAAACCAGGTCAAGCATAAATGAAAGGACATAATGAAAGCTTTGAGGAAAAATCATAGTTTTTTTGGTGGGATATTAGCTTTAACCAACAATAGACCATGTGAGTTATAACATGGAATTCGATGTAACTCTCACCCCAAAAATGGAGAGTCTACTTGCCAATGTAGAACTCCATATCATATCATTAACGCTATGTGGATCTACTAGCTAAGTCAATTAAGACAATCCTTGTAACAACCTGGAAAACTAGTAAGACCAAGCTAGAGCCTAACGGAAACTAGTAAGTGAAACTAGAGCCTATCAAGTTTGTTTTTGAGTTTGGTGGGAGGTTTGGAAGTGTAAAATGGTTCCCCGAGCCTAGGTTGAGGAGTCTAGGGGTTAAACGTCAAGGTACAACCTCCCAAAGACCAACCAAGGGTCCTTGAGGGGGACCCTTAAGTCTAAACCCCCAAGGCTGCCTAAAACCAAAAAGCTGCCAAAATGGGGCCACCTACGAATGGCACCTACGGCTAGTAGGTTGACCCATGACCCGTAGGTGGGGGTTTTGTGGGTCAGGCCCAAAAATGCAGAGTTGAAGACCCCACCCACGGACCTGCAGGACGGGGTGTCAGTGCACCCACGGTCCGTAAGTCCATGGGGCATGGATTGCACCTGCAATCTGCCCCAAAGTCGGCCAACAAGTGGTTCATTTAGTTAATTCATTTTTAAGTTGTTTTGAGTAGGGGTTGTTTAATATAGTAATTATGCATATATATAAAGTATTTTAAGGTATTAAACACCTCATTTCATTCATTTTAACCCAAGATTCCAAATCAAATCCCAACCACCTCCCTCTCCAAAAATCTTCTCTCTAGAACCTCCATTCAAGAACAAAGAAAGAGATCAACTAGGGCTTGAAGATGGGAGATTTTCAATACAAATTTGGTGGGATTATAAACCTAAGGTATGAGAGTTTTCATCCTTGGGTAGCCATCACCCAAGGAGCCCCTTCAAAAGCTTTTTATCTCAATTCTAGAAAACCCAAATAGCTAGGGTTTCAACTCAATCCCATGGATTCCTTTCAAAGTTGATTTTAAAGGTTGAATTATGATTGTTTATGAATGTATTAATGATTTTATATGATTTTAACTTGAATTCTCCAAGAATCCATGAGTTTCCCCAATCCTAGTTATGATTCTTCTCTACATTATGAATGTTGTTGCAAGTTGGTTCAATTGATTGGATGTGAGTTTATTATGATGTAATTGCATGATTTAAGTATAATTCTACATGTATACTTGATCAACCTAAGATCCTATAATGAAATTGATATAGTCTAGGGTTATGTCATGAAAGAGGTAAATTGAGGGTTAGATGTGACCTTCTAAGAATGATGAACTTCTTGATGAATTGCTTTAGATTATATCACCTAGACATGAATTCTTTAAGGGTAAAGCTTCAAGACATGAATTGACTTGATTATGACTTATATGATGGATCATGGTTGTGTAGTATTGAGATTGAGTTTATATGTTCCTATATGACTAGAATTGATCAAGAATGAGGCATGTCGTTAGGTTACCTTAATAATTAGGTATATATAATGATCATGTGAGGCATTTCTTGAGAGTAAGGCTTGTAGTATGAAGATGACTCCTAAGGCTCTAAGGGTAAAATCTAATATGAATAAGTTAAGAATGTTAAGGCTTAGAGAAGGAAGCTATTATGTATGTTAAATTGTATATCGCATTGTTGTGAATAAGGACTTCATCTACATGACCTCTAACATGAGTATATGAGTTTATGCATGGAATGAACGTTGTTATTGAGTTATGACTATATATATGTCTCATGTGATGAATGCTAGATATGTTGACTTAACATGACCCTTGAATGCAAGATATGAGGTGTATGTATGATTATGATATTATGTTCATGTTTATGAATACTTTGAGTATAAAGTGTTTATTATGATAATGTTGTTGTTGTGTCATTGGAAGGACAATCACACACACACATGCATGAATATGATTATGATGTGACTAAGGTGTTGCTTATGATTCACTTATAAAGTGAAGATCCTATGACTATTGTGTAAAGGTGGTAATTGTTGAAAGGTCATTCTCCCCTTATCATTACACATGTGTATGTATGAATTGTCTAGGACTATGATTATGTTGTTATGTTGATTGAAAGGCTATTCTCATGAACACACTATGAATATGATGTGAAAGGTTTACTCACATGTTGATGATTCTAAAGTGAAAGGACATTCTCACTTAATGAATCTATGAGCTATTATGATGATATGTTGGTTTGAGTGCCTAAGTGCATTCTTTCACGAACATGAACTTAAGTAAAGACTTAATATGACTTTAAAGGAAATTATGCTTAGCACCGAGTGGATATGAGTATGAGATGGGTTCCCAATATGGTGTCTCATGAGATGGAACCTCCACGTTAGTAGTTAGGGTTTCTAGAAGTATTCTCCATATCCCATAACTATGTGCCCACAATCCACCTAAAAGCTATTATGTACGTTCTACCTTAGGCAAGTAGGGAACCTCATTTCGGTGTGGGGGTAGAACACCGGATTCCATGTAGCTCACGTAGTCTATGTCAGTTAGGGCTATATTTCCCTAAATGATAAGAATATGAGTTATGATAAGAACATGAGAATGTTCTATGGCTCATCAAGAGGTTCTACTTAGTATGAATGGGGTATGGGACTTCATTCATACATTGCACAAGTAGGCTTTGAGAGTGGGCATGATATGTCTCTTTATGATATGATGATTATGAGTTGAATGTATGTTTTATATAAATTATGAATATGAACATGAACTATGCTTATGACTTCTTAATGAGCTTTACTTAGTGTGAGTGGAGGCATGGAACTTCACTTATACATTGCACAAGTAGACTTATAAAATGGGTTATGGTGAGGTTCTCTTATGTTATGAAGACTTATGGATTATGTAGGAAAGGTATGTATGAATGTTAAGGTTGAATTCACTTGTTACAAGTTATGAACATGAATGACTCCTTACTTATGTATGTTGGCTATGAATAAGGCAAAGTAAGATATGTATGTTGTTAGTGGCCTAAATGTGATAGGGTTATGAGATCTTACCTTTGCATTACACTAGTGTGGTTTTGGGTTGCTTATGTGTTGGTTTGATCATGAGTATGAACGATGTCTTGTAAAGATTGGTACATGTATTATGTTTATGTTGGAGACTATGCTTGTTATTATGATGATATCTCTTATGTTATGATGAGTTGTATGTGAGTTGCTTTATGAGTTACATTCTCCAACTATTTCAAAGATGATGTTCAAAAGTGGCATATAGCATGGTGTCAAATAAAATGTCACTTTTATGCATCCTTTAAGGATTTTAATGCATGACTTCCATACTTAGTACTTTTTGTGCTAACCCATCTTTCTACATTTTGTACAAGTGTAGGCTTTGGGGATATTGGATTCCATCCTCGTAGCTAGGACCATAGTAGATCAAGAAGAATAACATTGGTGAGTCCTCATTGTATTCTAGGGCTTGACCATATGTCCTTTATGTCTTCCTTTTATGTTTTAGACTTATGTAAGGGCTATGTCCCTAAGATTGTATTCAAGAGTTTTTACTTCAATGTTATAGATGGCTTGAGATATAGTGTATAGACTCTATTATTTTATAAAAGATTTCGATTGTAAAGAAAAGTTTTAAATTCCGCACTATTTTCCTATGATCTTATGTCTATGATTATGCTAAGGGCTTGTATGAGACCTCTTCGGGGTAGAGTACGCCGTGTTACGTCTAGGGGTACCCCTAAGTCGTGACAATCCTACATAGGCAAGTAGTTTGAACTAGAGATTTTTACTTGAGACTATCCTATTTGAGCCTCCATCTCAAAGTTCTCTCGGTGCTAAGTATAGTACCAACGAAATAGATAAATTAAATTATCGAAGCATAACATTAGGAAGGGTAATAATCAAAATACCAATCCAAATTATAAAGTCGTATAAGAGTACCTCCTTTACAAATCATGATTTCTTAAAGTAGTTCATATACACTTATCTTCCTAAGCTTCTAAAACCATGATTTCATTTTAAATTGTGAGAAAATCTTTCACAAATCATTGATACTTAACTTAAAAGTATCCTTAAATCATAATTTCATTCTTTCATTGCTTATACATAAAAACTCTTATCAATTCATGATCATAGTTCATAGGTGAAAATCAAAATATAAAGAATGAGTCTATATGAAATCAAATCAATTATACATAATGTAATTAGGTTAAATCATGCAAAATAAGATAGAATAACATCAATTGAATCATAATCAAAAGGACCCATGAAGATTGACATAAAATCCAAACTCAATTGGACGAAATTACATTAGAGATTGAAGTTTTTTTGAGACCCAATGAATGAAAGGGATCCATTGGTGAATTCCCACATACCTTGGCATCAAAGTCGATCAAAGAAAGAGAAAGATAAGACCTTGAAGCTTGAAACCCTAGATTTCACCATGGAGATTGAGAGAATTGAAAGGGATGAACTTGAAGGGAATTTGAGTGAATGTAAGAGAATGAGTTTAATGTGAAGGGTTAATTCGGTAATAAAGGTAGTTATAGGGTTAAAACAACATATTTTAGGGGTTAGGTAAGTAGAAAAAAAAAACAAATTACCCTATTTGAAATTGTCGGAACAGGTCTACAGTTTGGGACCTACGAACCCTACTGATCAACCGTAGAATCAAGTACTGGAACCCACTATTTATCCCACTTTCCACAAAACCCTTTTTACAGACCGCCGACCTTTCTACGGTCCATAGAACCCATCCGTAGTTCTCAACTTTGAGTCCAAAATTTCACTAAGTCTAAATCAAATCTACGGTTAGTTCCTACGACCCGTAGACCATCTTATGATTCATCCTAATTAATTGTAGACCCAACTTCAAAAATTTAAATTTTCTTAAAACTCAACTCAACTTCTACGAGTGCCATCTACGAGCCTTAGAGCCTTCTACAAACTGTACATGAGTCTCGTGGAACTGAGGCAATAGTAAAAAATGAAATCTTTCCTTTTCAATTTGATTATCCAATTTCCGAGGTGTTACATCAATCTTCAGTTTTGATGATCCTCAAAGAAAAGTCCTTAGCTTTTAGATTAGCAATATCATCGAGGCCATCAAAAGCATTAGCTTTCAATTTCAAATTTGTCTCAACATACTCATCATAATTCTGAGGTCCTACATGAACATCATATTTAAGAGTCACATCCATCGGGGCAGAAAAGAAGGCATCACATTTATTTTCTTTCCTCGTAAAGGAATTTTGATACAACCTGATATAATGCTCAAGTACTGTTCCACATTCATTTTTTCAATGACCTTTCAGGCCACAACAATGACAATGCATTTGCCTCTTTAGGAATTATTTTGAGAACCCATATTGTTATCCCTTTTGTTATGAACACCACCTCGACGATTATTATATCATATTTTACCCTTGTCACACCCACACACATTGTCGTGTCTCCGATTATTTTGTCTGATTTTAAACTAGTTGTGTGATTTTACCACATTTACTTCTAGTAATGGAGTAGTTCTAGTGGAACGAGCTTCATGATTCTCATTAAAAGGCTATTATGTTCCTCAACCACCAAAAGACATGAGATCAATTCAAGTGTTGACACCCAATTTTGACCATCCGCAATATAAATTAATCATCGAGCTTCTTCAATTTCAAACAATTTATTAAATAATTAGTTTCATAAAAAAAATTTAAAATAAAATAAAAATATTTTTTTTGCAAGTTTTTAAAGAGTCTATCACTTTTTGTGTTTTTTAATAATATATATGTTTTATATAATTATGTATGAAATAAGTATATCCTATAAATATTCGAAAATCATCTCAAAAGATTTTATATTTTTAGTGTATTTTAAAGTGATGGCTATAATTTTGAATTAATTAGCTTTTATGAAATTCGAAATTTTTTTCGAGTTATTTGTATGTAAGTTTTGTCAATTTTATAATTTTGAAAAAAATAATAAATATGTTTTTATAGTTATGTATATAATTAGTAAATTTTTATTTGAAAATCGTCTCACAAGGTTTTAGTTTTGCTTTAATTTTTGCCAATTAGTTTAATTAATTAATAGTTAGAGTTTTAAAAAAATTAGTTATTTTATTTCGTTAAGATTAAGAAGCTCGTTAATTAATTAATATTAATTCGTCTTGACCAAATTTGCAATTTGTTTGGTTATTTTTCAAAATTAAATCTAACAAATATTTTGCTCTACTTGTTGGATCAATTTAAGACCAATGTTGGGCCAATTTCCAGCCCACTTTATTATTTCCAAATAATTCCTCAACACCAAAAGAGGCCCACCAATTTTTGGCCCATTTCCAATTCATTCAACAACCCCCCAAACACAATCACAATACCAACAACAGCAATACGGGCAGCATACCAAATTGACCTGATCCCCTGCCCATACTGGTCTTCTTCTTCTTCACATGAAAATCCCAGCAAACCCGGAAAATCCCACCAAATCGCGAAGAACCCTGACAACGTCAACATCGGCAGTACTCGCCCATACGCCCATCCTCTTTTTTCTGAATTTGAAGTAGGAATCAGTCTTTTCCCTGATTTTTGAGCAAGGATTTGAGGTTCTTTGGTACAAAATTTTGAATTTGAAATTCATTCAAAAAATCTGCCCGTTTTCCCCCCTAATAGATTCAATTCTCTTCCTATATATACTCTCCTTCCATTAACGTCTTAGAGGGGGGATTTGGGGATAAAAAATAAAGGATTTTTTTCGAACATTAATTTGCTGCCCTAAAACAGAGAGAAATTCATCAAAAAAAGAGTTGTTTTACTTTTCGGAGCTA
>JAJOOO010022799.1:0-10638 GCA_029582685.1 Solanum piurae | reverse complement strand
TCTCTATTCATATTTTCATTTTAGCATAATATTTTTCTCTTAGCGGAATTAGTCTAATTATTTCTTTTACATTTTCTAGAATATATTCTAGATACTTTATATCTTGGGTTCTTTGATACATTTCTATATTTTCTTTTATCAGGTTTCCAAGCAAGATGATGTTTTTATTAGTTTGGTGCCAGTATTGTAAGTATTCGTAATTTATCATTAATCTGAATCTAGTTCTAAATCATTAATGTTAAATTTTTCTAGTTCTGAGTCTAGTTCATGTAACTCTATTTCATACCATTCCTGGTTCATTAGTTTCTCTAATTCATCATCAAATATGTTTTCCCATATTAGCTTTCTTAATTCAATAATTTCTATGTTTTTAAGTACATATAAAACTAGAATTTTGTAATCATTGTATCATGCAACAGATTATTCATGCTCTAATTCAAACAATTCCTTCGTACCATAGCATAATAATAATATTATATTAGATCACTACAAACTAGATTATCTTTAAACATGGTTCCCTGTCACTATTAACATCGTACTTTCAAAGGTAATTTCTTCCTAACAGCGCCTCAACTTTGTCTACTACCCTCACGACTTCCTGCCTATGGTTTCGACTATAGGATGGCATAGTCTGGAAGGTTTCCCTTTTTTCCTCATGTTAACAAACTAGAAAACATGTTCAAAATAATTCTAGTAGATAGTAACTAATATAAACTTATTTAATGCTATGATATTCAGGAATTAATAGATTTAGCTATGCATAACTGTAAATAGATATACCTTTCCGATATCTTCTTGCTCCATATTTGCTAGAAAGTTTTTCTTTATATTGGGAGAATATTTTGTTTACAAGAGGAGGTGCTTTCCGTGTAGAAAGTCTTGCCTCTAGATGGCCAAATGGCTTCCTATTTATAATCCCACTTCCTAACACCTATCCACATCTATGTGCAGTAGTGGGGTTACTTTACATTCCACTATTTTCTACTTTATGTCTATCTATGCACACTAAGTTGGTAGTGGAGTTACTATTTATTCCACTATCTTCTACTTTACACTATTACTACTTTACAACTCCGCTATTTTACAAAAACTTTACAAAAAGAAAGCTATCTTATCTCTCTGCATTATCTTTTACTTTATCTTCTTGGAATCTGATTTGCTTATCTCTTTATTCCAGCTGTACGTCTGGTATTACATTGTCTTCACCTTGACATCTGGAACACTGATGGTCTGGATATTTGTGACTAATTGTTTTGCAGTATCTAGTCATCATCTCTGTTGATATGAAATTTTTTCTAATAGCTCTTGTTGTCGGTTGTTGTTCTGGTTTTAATAGGCTCAATTCCCATTGTCTTAGTTCCTCCATATCTGCTGCCCTTTCTTCTCGGCAGTTCGAGTAGATCATAGTTTGTTCTCGTACATAATAGCTCCAAATTGAATTTTTGTTTAAATAGTTTGATGTTAGCTCATTCAAGATTGTAGCTAGTCCAATAACTCTTTTTCCCGCGTAAAATTCTGGTATTGCTATCTTAGGTATCTCGTCTTGTGCTTCTATTTTTTCTGGGATAATCATTTCCCTGGTCAAACCGATCTTTATAACTTGTATAACTGGTTTAATCTCGTCATATAATATTTCTGCTGGCGCTGTATAGGCTCTTATGTAAAATAATGTGCCTTTAGTTATTCTTTTATAGTTCATAAAAGCTTTATGTAGCTCTGGTATTGTAGCTATTTCTTCTCCTGTTTGTGTGTATACGGTATTTAGTAGTCCATAATTGTAGTAAGTTGCTACTAGATTTGCATTTGTTTTTGGTAAGGCAATTAGTTTATTATGTCCTTGTAAATTCTGGGTGATATAATCCTCATTTGGGTTGGTAGTCGTTTTAGATCTTGGATTTCGGTTTAGGAAGGTTTGTATTTTGTGGATGTTTTCTATATAGGCTCTGGTTATGTGGTTGTATGTTTTCTTATCTTGGTTTAGGCTGTCTTTATATGTATTTACCTTGGGAAAAAGATAAGAAGTGATAGGGATGGAGAATATAAATATCCTTTTGCATAAATATGTTTGAAAAATGGATTTATCCATCAAACTACTATCATATTCACCTAAATCTAATGGAATTGCAGAATAAAAAAAATAACTCAACGTCGAAGAAAATGATGGTTGCATTACTTATAAGTTCAGGTTACCACAAGACTTGTGTTGAGGAACTCTCCTTACTGCAAAAGGGAACAACAAAAAGTTTTTCCTTTTCAGAAAAAAAGCAATTTTGTTTGTTCAGGACACAAGCTATTCCATATGAGAAATGAAAAGGAAAGAAATCCAACTTGAAATACTTCAAAGTGTGAGGATGTCTAGCCAAAGTCCAAGTTCCTATTCCTAAAATAATTAAAATAGGAACTATGATTGTGGACTGTAAAATTAGACTTGAGTAGTGTAGTGAAGGGTCTAAAACACCTTGAAAAGAAAAAAAGAGAATGTACTTAATAGAGATATTCAGAGGCGTAGTAAATGTCAAAGGTTATCTACTTCCTTCGAATATGATTTTGTAACATTTCTTGTGTCTTCTGTAAGCTCATCCTTCAAGAAAGATGGTGTCAATAGTGAGATTGATGCAATCTTGAGCAACCATATTGGAAGTTAATTGATCTTTCTTCAAAAAAATAAACCTTTGGGTTCAAAGTGAATCTTCAAAAGGAAAATGAATGTCGATGGAACTGTTGACAAATATAAAGGAAGAGTTTTTGTCAAAGGCTTTAGACAAAAACAAGGTCTTGATCTTGTCGATATATACTCGTCAGTAACTAGAATTACATGTTATTAGTTGCGGTATATGACCTCCAAATTCATCAAATGAATGTGAAAACAACTTTCTTAAATGGAGAATCGAAAGAAGAAATTTACATGGAACAGCCCGCAGGTTTTGTGGTTCCTGGTAAAGAAAAGAAAGTGTGCGAACTTGTTAAGTCACTTTATGGACTAAAACAAGCACCCAAACAATGACATAAGAAATTTGACCAATCCATGTTGTCAAATTGATTTAAGAATGATGGAAGTGATAAATATTTGTACATTAAAATCACACGGTCATTGTTAGTTTGTATATTAATGACATGTTAATCATCAGTAGAGACACTAATGACATAAATACTACTAAATGTATGCTAGAAAGCAAGTTTGATATGAAAGATCTTGGAGTTGCTGATGCGATCTTAGGTATAAGAATCCTTAGAACTCCATAATATTTAGCAATGTCACGATCTCATTGCATCAAAAAAGTATTTGACTAGTTCAAATATTTGGATTTCAATATTGTCAAGACTCCAATAAATGTGGACTTTGCATTTCAAATGAGTGAAGGCGAAAGTGACTCACAATTGGATTGTGCTAGTATTGGGAAGTATGATGTATATCAAGAAGTGTACGTGATCAGATATAGTATGTGCTATTAGAAAACTGAGTCGGTTCACGTGTAATCCCAATCAAACTCATTGGATGGAAATGAAAAGAGTTTTGGGGTATTTAAAAATACTCAAAACTATGTCTTGCATTATAACCAATATCCAACAGGATTGAATGGATATATTGATGCAAACTGGATCACCAGGATCAAATGTGGTAAAAACACGAGTGAATATGTATTTACTCTTGGTGGAGGAGCATTCTCTTGGAATTCTTCCAAAAAGACATGTATCACTAGCTCTACAATGATCTCTGAGCTAGGTTCTCTAGATAAGACCGGTGAATAAGTTGAAAAACTCCAGAATTTCTTGATAGATATTCCTTTTTTGTCCAAACCTTTGGCATCAATATGCATACACTTTGATAGTCAAGATACAATAGGTAGGGCATGGAGCATGATGTATAACGGAATGTCTCATCATATAAGAGATAGTCATAATACCGTTAGAAAACAACTACTCTCTAGTGGAATTATCACAATTGACTATGTAAAGTCAAAGGATAATGTGTCAGATCCACTTACAAAAAGGCCTAACTAGAGAGAAAGTTGAAAGATCATCTAAGGGTATGAGTTTACATCTTAGAACAAGTCATCATGGTGGTAACTCTATCTAGTAGACTGGATATTCCAAGAGCTAGATTCAAGGAGAAAAACAAAGTTGTGACTGACGGTTCAACATTGTCAATCAACTCAATCCATTCTCATGATGAAGACAATGTTCAGGAACTAGTTTAAAACATTAAGGCTTGTTAATGAGTTAATAAAGCTTAAAGTTTTTAGTGATTTGCTAAGTTTGGAAGACTTGACCAAATAGTGTATCTACGTGATGACAGGGTTAGAAATCACCTATGTGAGTGTGAAGTGTAAGCTGCTTCAAAGAGAATTATTTTCAAAAGCCTATTCTCTATACACTCATGAAACCAGGAGATGTCCATGGCTGAAACTAACACAAACGTAAGAATCATAAACGGTAAAGGGTTAATTGTGTGACATATGATTGTCTAGGTATACATCAAAACTCGACGGTTCAAAAATATCGCATCTACCGATTGACCGAGTATATCTGCCATATGTTCACTACGAAAAGTCCAAGGGGAAACCTACTTATCCAGATGCAATTAATTCTTGCTTGAAAAGTACACATACTTGTCCGTTTCTTTGTCTTGGAGTCATTCCCCATTCATGCGGGGGATTGTTGGGTTTTAAAAGGTGTGAATGGAAAATGAAGAGTTGCGACTTTTATGAAGAGTTGTGAATTTTATGAAAAGTTATGACTTTTATGAAGAGTTGTGACTTTTATGAAAAATTATGACTTTTATGAAGAGTTGTGACTTTTATGAAAAGTTGCAACTTTGATGAAAAGTTGTGACATTTATGAAAAGTTGTGATTTTTATGAAAGGTTATGAACTTTTCGAAAGATTGTGACTTTTTCAAACGTTTGTGACCTTTCCAGTAAGGCTTAATAAGAACATTTTCACACTACCCTTTGTTTTCTATAAATTGAGGGATTTTCTCTAATTTTAGAATAACGAATTTTTCTAGACTTCTTCTACTACTACTAAATCTAGTATTGTAAGTATACTTTACTGCCGTTGAGTGGCTCGCTAACATCGTGATTTTAGGTACCGATACACCGGTGAGTAAGATCGTTCTATCCTGGGAGGATATATTTCATTAACCTCGGGTACTTGAGGAGAATAATTTCTTTAAGGAGACACTGTGCATTCAATGGATTCAATTTTCTTTCTTTGAGAAAAACATTTTTATATTGTTTCTAATCTGTTTCTGATTCTATTTTCTCTACTAGTTTTAATTTTCTACTTTGAAAATACTCTTCAAACTTTGTTGTTTTTTTACCAAGTTCTTCAAAGTTTTTTTCTAAGTATCTTAGGAATACAGTATGATCAATAATATGTTGGTTGTAAGCAACTCCCTAGTCAACTGTTAATTCTATATATTCAAATTATCATCACGATTCCTCATATATGACAACTTAGATCTAATTTCAGTTCAGGAGTACATAAACAAATTTACCTCTATATTTGAAAGCAAATCCTCAAAGAATATTTATACACTAATTTTAAGATGTTTTTTATATATATTATTATATTTATAATTATTGAAAACTAAACCTCGATATACGTAAAATTTATCAAAAAAAATAGTGAAAGAAACCAAAACTAAAGCTCAATATACGTAAAATAACTAGAAATAGACAGTTTAACGAAATGTGAAGGAGAACACTATAAGATTCTTATCACAAATAGATAGGAGAGTGGTAGAAGGGGAAATTTTTTTTTTGTTTACATTAAAATTTGAGGATAAGACCTGATAATGATTCTCAACTCACTTTGTTAACCACACCCATGCTTCAATTATTACTAGTATCGGGAATTTTTTTTATTTTTAAGCTAATTTAAGCACTATAATGTCAAGAAAATCCAAGTACTAATCTATTTATTTTTTTTAAAAAAATTTAGACCTGATTAAAAAAGATACAATTTTAAACTTGGGAATCAAAAAGCAATAAAACAGATCATCGTTTTCCCCGTTAACTTACAAACTAGAAAATGCAAAAGTGATAGGCATGCCTAAAGAGCATCAATGCAGCGAATAGATGTTCTTATATGTATAGAGTTTTGATTGGAAAGAGAGAGAAAAAATATTTAAAGGAAGGGTTGAAATTTTAGCAATAATTTCTTATAAGTACAGTACCTCTCTTGTTTTTTGATTAATTCTGTCATACTTCTTTTTTTCAATCTAGCTAAAAATTCGGGGCTAAAAGTTGCTTATTTGATAATATACATGGGTGGAAAATATATCTATAGGAAGTATTTATTGTTCTCGATAATTTATTTTACCTGACACTGTATTCAAGAAAATTAGTTTTTGAAAGTTTGTGATTTTAAGTATAGCATAATATTTTTAAAGTTATAAAAGCATATTATTTTAAATAAAGTAAGAAATTAAAAATAAATTATTTTCAAATATAAAAACGTGTTACTTACTTTATAAAATAAAACCATACTAATATAAATAAAGTAAGTAGTTTAGAAATAAATTATTTTTAAATATAAAAATATATTTCTTTGAATATGGAGAAATTTAGAAAAACCAAACAATTAGAACAAAAATTTTGAAGTTTCACTTCATAAAGTCTCATTAGAAGATAGAAAAATTATCAAAGACAAAGAAAAGTCTGGTGAATCGAGATATAGATTTTAGTGATGAATCTAAATTTAAAAAGATAAAAATAAATTAGAACAATGATTGAATTTTCTATTGTAGTTGAGGATTTCACTTCATAAAATTCCATCAATGTATAGAGAAATTACCACTGATGAAGAAGAGTCTGACGAAGTGAGATAAAGAATCCAATGAAGAGATAACCCTTAGCCCATCAATAATGCTGACGAGAGAGAGAATTTGACGGAAGCTCCTAGAGAAAATAAAAAAGAAATGAAAACTATTAAGACTTTATGTATTGAGTTTACTTTTATATTTTAAATACTTTTATTGTATTTATGTTTCAAAAATATTTCATCTTTATAACTTATATATTAATGTTGACACTGTTAGAAACTAATATACCCATAATTAGTGTCAATTCTTAAAAGGGCTCAATATAATTAATATAGTATAATGTTGAGTTGACACAACTCTTCCTTTCATCATTTTCATAATTGTCATCCCTTTCAAATAAGTTGACAAATCAATCTCACTCTAACACATAAGCCTTCTTAATGTTTACGCCTATCATTAATTAAGTATAATGTAAAAATAAGAAACATACAACAAATTTAATTTGTAAGTTTATCATTTGATAACCTCTCTTTGCATTAATTTTTTGTACCATCGATATGTGAGTATTTAAGTTATTTTCAATACTGTGCACTTTGTTTCTGTTATTCTCAAACATCAATTCAATTATTATATATACAAAATACAACCAAATATGAACAAAAAATAGCAAAATTAGACAAAAAAGGTAGAAATTATGGACAACTTTACAATAATTTTTTTTAGCAAAATAAATCAGAAATTAGACACAAAATTACAGCAAAACTGGACCAAAACTGCATCAAAACGAGACAAGAAAAAATGTTGTAGCAAAACTAAATAAAAAATAAACAAAAACATCAAATTTGAACAATCAACTACATTTCACCTTTTCCTTTCCTCTTAGCTTTCTCTTTTTGTTGCTTGGTTCGGTAGAATTGTTTAGAATCTTGTCTTAGCTTTCTATTTTCAAAGATCTGAAGACTATAGAACGTCGATTGAAGATCATAATTGTTTTAATATATTGAATTAGTTAATATCATAACTAAGTAATAGATATGGGATTGAGGAGCGTAGGGGTAGGAAGTCATCGGTTAGAGGAAAGAACTAGACCACCTTTGAAAATAAAAAAGGAACTCTCTAGGCTTGACCAACAGTAAATCCTAGGCTGATCTATCTAATATTAGGGGAATCCTCAATAGTGGTGACAATTTCTTCAAGCAACTAAAACTTGTAGTGAATGCTGATACTGAAAAAATTGATTCCTAGATCTGAATTCTACGAGGTTGCTTCAAATAAATTCTTTCTTTCTCATCCACTCATATAGGTGTAGACATTGATGTTCGGAAAAGTTACTGAGATATATTAATGGTAAAAAAAATTAAATTTATACTATAATGACAGATATATTCCAAAATCATCGATGTATGTAGATGGAGTAGAAGAGAATGACGAAATGTGAAGGATTAAGGTTCTTGCGGGAAGGACAAATCAGGCCTCTAGTGATCCGTATATCACCACACTACACAAAGGTTTATTCACACCATCTATCTAAAGTATTTTCATAGAACCGTAACATTTATGAGTTTGGTTCAAATCATAAAAGAGCACAAGCTAAAAATTAACGATCAAGAAAACTAAATCAGTAAAAATATTTCAAAACATGCATAAATTAAAACAATAAAATACAGGTGGGGTGAAAAAGAAAGGAAAATTTCTTTACAAAATTGCTTCTTTCCCTAAATTGTTTCAAAATTTTGCATAAACAAAAGTCATCAAGAAAAATCATTGACTATTAGGCAAATATTTAACTTGAAAATTCAGGATAGCAAAGATTTGTTACCTAAGCAAAGTGAATCTACCATTTCTTCTATTATTGAAACTAGAAACGTTGAAGTAGTCGAATTATTTGTGAGTGATGTAGCGATGCTGGGTCAAACAATAATTTTTGATAAAAAGCAGCGATGCGTTGATTTCGGCTGAAGCTAAATAAGAGAGAAAATGAATTCTTATAATATAGGGTTCTGATAGAAAGAAGAGACAATAATGAAAAACAAAAAAATGAGGTGAAATTTTAATACCCACCTATTTTTGCCACGATATCTAGGCCCACAATACTTTACGTCAACTTCTTATACATAGAGAATTATTTTTTTAAAATAAATTTTTAACATAATTTTTTAAATCAGTACTAGAAGCGTTTTTTATCGTTAGGTCGGAAATCTATCTACAGGAAATATGTATACTTCATTAATTTATTTTATGTGGAACTGTGTTTATGAAATTAAACTGTTGAAACTTTGTAATTTTAAGTATAGGATGATATCATGAAACTAAAAGTATGTTATTGTAAAAAAAGTAAGGAATCAAAAAATATATTATTTTTAAGTATAAAAAATATGTCACATTTTTTATAGAATTATGAAAAATAGAAAAAACTAAAATATTAAGAAACAATTAAAACTTTACATTAATTTTTTTTAAAAAAAATATATAGATGGTTGGCGAATTTGCAGTCGAGATATGCCAGAAGACTCTCCTTATTAGAGCAAAAACTTCAGATTAAATCACAAATTAAATGTATAGCCAAATTAATGCAATTAAACTTTATTATAAAGTTCAGAAAGGGGAAGGAAAATACTGTGGTTGATGTTCTTTATAGGTTACGACTAGTGGAGATGATAACTCTTACTCTTTCAATTGTGAAAACTGACAATTGCTAAGCAGAGTTGGATTTCAGATCCTGATGTTTGTGTAATAACACAACATTTGGATGAAAAAGTAAAGAATATCCAAGGTATAGTTTCTTACATGGTCGATTAAGGAGATAAGGGAAATTGGTCATTAGAGCAGATCCTCAATTAAAAACCAATATATTCAACTTTGGCATAACATTGTAGTGGGGGGCATTCTAGTATTGAGAACACCTACAGAAAGTTAGTTACATTGTTTTACTAGAAAGGTTAAGAGATGATGTGCAGGTTTATGTCAAGGCATGTAATTTATGGTAAAGACACTTTAATATGACAATACCTCATACATTAAGCTTCTACAACCACTAAGTTTGCCTTCAACAGCATGGAGCAACATCCGTATGAGTTTCATAAACAAACTTCCCAAGCCCAACGGGAAAATCGTGATATGGATGGTGGTGGCTATATTGACAAACTATATGTGCTTTGTTTTCTAGCTCATCCTTACCCAACTCGCATGATGTAGCTTATAGAATATTTACAAACTACATTGAATGCCTGAAGAAATTGTGAGTGATAAAAACTGTGTTTACAAGCAGGTTTAGCAAAAATCATTTGCAATGTTAGGAGTGACTCTCAACACTTCCGCTACATACCACCCACAAATTTATGATCAAACATAAGTTGTTAATAGATGATTGGAGATGTATATTAAATGTTTTTACATAGATTCATAGAAGAATTGATCTACCTATTGAGCAGTTGCTGAATGGTTATATAATACCACTTTTCACTCTTTTATACAACAAACTTCTTATGAGGCATTATATGGTCAACCACCTCCCTTCATTTGCAATATGTTGCTGGAGATTCAGCAAATGAGAAAGTAGACATGAAATTTCTTACAAAGGAGTTTAATAGCAATAAATGATAGAAATATAGATAAATCATTAGTACTATATTGGAAAATGTCAGGGATAGAACTAGCCCCAGGCAGTAAAATATTCACAGCAAGATGTAAAAATTTGTATGTACTAACAACTAAACATAAAATAACAGCAAAAAATAAAATAAAAAAAATAAAAATAGAGAATCCATTTGAACAAATTGTTACAGTAATAGATAATAATGATTATAGCTATAAGGAAATGAATATAGAAGAAGATCTAGAAATAGTGAGTGAAAGGATAAGCACATCTAA